>JASDQU010884649.1:0-12181 GCA_032191745.1 Picea mariana
TTTAGAGGTTTGTCATTAAAAATTAAATTAATAATGATTTAGGAAAGTAGGTGGGTCTCAAATTTCTATAAAAGAAGGGGAAAAGAAGGAAGAAAGGATGAACGGTTAGCATAACGTTACGCTGTCGGATTGTGGCTTGATGGATTGCTTGTGAGGAGTTGGGTTTATCTCAGCTGTGTTGGAGTGGTAGCTCATCCTTGGAGGCGAGCTGAGAAGCTAGTCTTATCTCTGGATCTTGTGTGTTCCCCTTTGCGGCTCGGGGGGCTAAGGGGGAAGCAGAGTACCCCTAGCGTTTGGCTGGGAGGTACCGGTGAGCCTTCTACGGTCGGCGAGCGGGACGCAGCACGGAGCGCGGGACCCGACACGGAGCGCGGGACGTCTTCCGACACGGGCGTAAGGCAACAGTATGATTTTAATTAGTGAAGTAGAAAGCACTTTTACATTCGGAAATTTTTAATGTTATTGATGCTGATATTGTGAGATTGTTCTGGCATTTTTATATTCGGCAAATTTCGTTTCAGCAATGTTATTGTGAGTTTGTTCTGGCAAGTTTCGGCAAATTTAATGTTATTGATGCTGATATTGTGAGATTGTTCTGGCATTTGTATATTCGGAAAATTTCGCTTCAGCAATGTTATTGTGAGTTGTTCTGGCAAGTTTCGGCAAATTTAATGTTATTGATGCTGATATTGTGAGATTGTTCTAGCATTTTTATATTCGGCAAATTTCGTTCCAGCAATGTTATTGTGAGTTCATTCTGGCAATTAGCCGAGATGGATATTATTGGTATTCTAGCAATTGTCTGAAAGTGTTATCGCTGCATTATGGCCATGAGAAGAATGTATGTGTTGGGCATTTTTTTTTTGGCATGCAATGTAGATATTGGGCGTTTTTAATCTGAGTTTAAATGCGTTTTTCATTTCATTTGGTGTGTTTTTACCACTGTGTGTTTGGGCAGTCCAAAGCTGCATTTTTCATTTTGATTGGGGCGTTTTTACCACTGTGTATTAGGGGCAGTCAAGGGCTGCGTTTTTCATTTCGTTTGGGGTGTTTTTCCACTGTGTATTTGGGCAGTCAAGAGCTGCGTTTTTCATTTTGATTAGGGCATTTTTTCCACTGTGTATTTGGGGTAGTCAAGAGCTGCATTTTAATTGACAAATGCAAATCCTTATGCAATCTGAACGCATGTCAATCTCTTTACATTTCAATTTAGTTATGGGAGGTCTGCATTTTAATTGACAATGCAAACCTTCTGAAATCTGAACACAACCTTGAATCTCTATACATTTCATCTTAGTTATTGAGGGTCTGCATTTTAAATGACAAATACAACTAAATGAAATCTGAACGCAATCTGAATCCCGTCACATTCATTTATTTATGGGTTTGGCATGTTATTGGTGAATGCGAATCTCATTACAGTCTGATTGCAAATCTGACTTTCTTTACCTCTCGTTTAAATGGTTATGGTCTACGTTTATTCTGGGTTAGCGTTCCTCTTTCCTGGGCGAAATCACAGAGTCGTTATCCTTTTTGGGGTCTGCATTTTCACTGCATACTGTGGCATTTATTTCGTGGGATTTTTGGGTATGCATTTGTTTGGTTACCTGTTACTGCGCGCGAATTTAACCTGGTAAGATTTAATTCTGCCGATTATGTAATAAGATGTTAGTTCTGTACATCGATTTTTTTAAAATTATTGTTACCTTTAATTATGGTCTGTTTATATTGGATATTTGGCATTTTTAGTATTGTCATTTTTTATTATTGTCATTTAAATTGCTATTTTATATTGCCTTTTCCTTATATCAAGGTTTCCTCGTTAGTTTCAAGCCGATGTTTCAAGGTTTCCTCGTTAGTTCAGCTCAACTTCTATATACATTCCTAGTTTCACAATTTTTAAAAACATTGAAAAGTAATTGCAACGAAGATAAAATAAACCATATGAATCAAAATTATATGCTCAATATCGATCTCGATGGACACAATAATTTCATGATAGGTGGCCTTTGTGTAAATCGCTACCTCGCTACCCTTTCGAAGAAAAATGAGATAAGGGATTGGATTCTTGTGTGATACAGACTATGAAAACATGCATAGGAGGGAGCCTATTCCTTATTGATTATTAATTGGCTGCAAAATTCAAGCATATATTGTTATGATACAAAAATGATACAAGCCTAATGGATTTTATACCAAATTTTCCAAAAATTATGTTGATTAGAATAATCAGACAATTTTACTATTCCATGGTAATCCCTTTTTATAATCAAATCTCAAATCTCATTGTTTCATTAATCTTCTTTTTACAATCAAATAAAAATGACCATAATCAAATTTTATTGTATCCTTTTATATTCATACTTTATGGAGACTTCAAAAAAAAAGGGGGGGATAAAACCTATTATTATATTTTTATCTCTTAACAAAAATCCTTAAGGTTTGTCACACTATTAAAATTGATTATAAATTGTATATCTAAATTAATCATTCTTTTAAACTATAAAATATATGCTTCAATATTTAAATGATCTCCCTAAAACCTTATACATTGAATGCTTGAACCCTCAAACCTTTAAACTTAACTTWAAATACTTATCCATCRAATATTAACCCTGAAMCTTTGACTTTAAACATTATTCYCATTCTAATATTTGACTTTAAGCATGTTAATATTTGTTTTAACTGCCTTGTAARTACTTGTTCAAATTGCAATACTAATATTTGTTTAAAGTGAAAGGTTAATGATGATGTTTAAGCGCAATGTTAATATTTGTTTAGCTGCAATGATAATACTTGTTCAATTGAAATGTTAATATTTGTTTAAGTTGAAATGTTATTGATGACGTTTAAAGCGCAATATTAACCCTTGTACGGTCATTGTAAAGTATGGTAATAAATTGGGAGGCATGGTGAGATCTTATGGAGAATTTGGCTAGTATTCAATCACGGATGAGTCATAGACATTGAATGGTCTTTAATTTTAAATGGTCATCATCCGAGTCCTTGTCTTGCGCCTTCTGTAGAAGACCTGGTTTCTCTTTTGTCTATGGTTGCGTCAGGTTGTAAAAATTTGTCGATTGGTCTGCATGTGTCGGGTGGGATATAGATACCTTCTGTGGCCTTAGCATATCTGTCTGAGTGTATTTTTCTGTGTAAAGGATCCAATGCCGTAACAAGAGTCTCGGGCCCTTTAAAGGCAGGGTTCCACTCTTGCGACACACCTGACGGAGGATACTAGTTTCTGCCTGAGCAGTCGACCAGGAGCCTGTCTAATCTTCTTTTGAGAAGACATAAGACTAAACGCCCTGCTTTTCTGTGCAGAAATAGTAAACTCTACCGTTGGATTCTTCCATCTATGACTGTACTGTACTTAACACCGGGTGTCGTTTTCTGCTTATAGCTGCTAGTTGTACGCCATGTGTCCAGAGGCGTTTATTTCTTGTTGTCACTGTGATATGTCGGGGTCGTCTTGTTGTGTTCGTCTTGCTTGCGTCTCGTTCTAGGTCGGGTTACTAGTTTCTTCCTGAGCAATCGGCCAGAAGCCTATCTAATCTTCTTTCGAGAAGACATAAGACTAAACGCCCTGCTTTCCTGTGCAGAAATAGTAACCCTAACACCATGGTTTCTTCCCTCTGTGTTCTTACTGTGCAACCCCAGTATGTCTTAATGTTTGTGTTGTGCGCCTTATGCCTAGGGTTGTATATTGTTGCAGATACTCGTTGTGTGCCTTTAGTCCTCTTGTGCTGAACCTCGTGGTTGCGTCTTGTTGGTTGTCGAGTGGCGTCGTACAGTTAAGTGTGTTGTTACTTCTACACGCGCGCACACACCTTAAGTATGGAATTGTCCCAATTGGAGGAGGACCAATCAAGTATTTCAATAGATTACGATCATGTCTCAGATCTTGTACTAACAGGTTCATTGAATCCTTATATTAAATTATGAATAACTAGAATTAATGTTTTATTATTTTGTCATTAAGTGGACTCACATTTTGACAATCCATTTTTTGCAGGGCACATATACATAGTGGTTTCCCAAAGATATAATAAATGGGGCACTTATTATTGGCTAGCATGATGCTTAGAGGGAAAGAAGACCGTCATGCAAACATTAACAGACTCCAAACACATTGAATTTTCAATTGGGTGGATCGTTATTAAAGGAGAATATCTGACACAGGATGAAAGAAAATGAAATAAAGGTGGTTATGTATTTCAAGATTATAAACTAGGTCAAGTCGTATACCACTTTAACAACTTTGTTGTCGATACAAATCTCCAATTACAAACAATGCCAATAAAGAACTCATCAAAGGCATGATATTTTTTTCCTTATTCTAAGCTCGAGAAGTTAATGGAGACTTTCATTATTAGAAGTGATCTCGATGTCCTACTTGGATGACCATATGTATGTAAAAGGAATAATTTTGGATTCATTTTGACTGTTGTTAAAATATTTGGAATGTTGTTAAAATATGCCCTACCTTAAAATATATCCATGTCATGCCTTACCTTTCCATGCCATACCTTGCCTTAAAATATATCCATGCCATGTAATGCCATACATTTCCATGTCATGCTTTTCCTTTCCTTGCCTTCCAATGCCATTCTTTGTATTTCCTTTCCATGCCTTTCATTTCCTTGCCTTCACTTGCCTTACCTTTCCTTTCCATGCAATTCCTTTCCTTCAATTTCCTTGCCTTCACTTTCCATGTCATTCCTTTCCATACCTTTCCTTGTCATGCCTTTCCATGCCATGCCTTTCCTTACCTTACCTTTCCATGTCTTTCCTTTCCATTCCATGCCATGCCATGCATTCCCTGTCCATGCCTTGCCTTTACATGCCTTTCCATGCCTTACCTTGCCTTCACTTTCCATGCCTTTCCTTTCCTTTCTCTGTCTTCGCTTGCCATGACATGACTTACCATTCCATTCCATGAATTTCCATGCCATGCCATGATATGCATTTCATTTCCATGCCTTTCATTTCCATGTCTTTCCTTTCCTTCACTTGCCATTACATGCCTTTCCTTACCTTTCCTTCACTTTCCATGACATGCCTTGTCATTCCATGCCATTCCTTGCCTTGCATTTCCATGCATTTCCATTCCATTACATGCCTTCCCTTTCCATGCCATGCCATGTATTCACTTTCCATGACATGCCTTGCCTTCACTTGACATTTCATGCCTTGCCTTGCCTTTCCATTCCATGTCATGCCATGCCTTTCCTTTCCATACCTTTCCATGCTTTTCCTTTCCTTCACTTTCCATGCCATGCCTTGCCTTTATTTTCCTACACTTTCCATTACATGCCTTTTCATTCCATGCCACGCCTTTCCATGCCATACCATGCCTTGCCATGCTACACTATGCATTCCCTTTCCATGCCTTGCCTTACCATGCCTTTCCTTTCCTCCACTTGTCATTACATTCCTTGTTTACTTTTTCCTTCATTTTCCATGACTTGCCTTTCCTTTCTATGCCATGCCTTACCTTTCCTTTTCATGCATTGCCATTCCATTCCGTGTCTTTCCTTTCCATGCCATACCATGCCTTCACTTTCCATGACATACCTTTCCATTCCATGCCATGCCTTGCCTCGCCTTTCCATACCTTTCCATGCCTTGTCTTTCCATGTCATTCCATGCAATTCCTTGATTTTCCTTCACTTTCCATGTCATGCCTTGCCTTCACTTTCCATGAAATGCCATTCCTTTCCTTGCCTTGTCTTTCCATGCCATGCCATGCCTTGTCATTTCATGCCTTGCCTTTCCATCCCATGTCATACCCATGTCATGTCTTTCCATGTCATGTTTTTCCTTTCCATGCCTTTCCATACCATGCCTTTCCATCACATGTCATGCCTTGTCTTTCCATGTAATTCCATGCCATGCCATGCATTTCCTTGACATGCCTTGCCTTTCCATGCCTTTACATGCCTTCCCTTTCCTTCAGTTGTCATGCCATGCCTTTCCTTGCTTTGCCTTCACTTTTGATGGCATTCCTTGCCATTCCATGCCATTACTTTCCATGTCATTCCATTCCTTTCCATTCCATGCCATGCATTTCCTTTCCATTCCTTTCCTTTCCATTCCTTTCCTTGCAATGAATTATCTTTCCTTCAATTGTCATTCATGCATTTCCCCTCTTTTCCTTTACTTTCCATGACATGCCTTTCAATTCCATGCCATGTCTTGTCTTGTGTTTCAATGCCTTTTCATTCCATGTCATGCCTTGCCTTTCCATTCCATGCCATGGCTTCACTTTCCATGACATTCCTTTCCATTTGATGTCGTTCCCTTCCTTTCCTTGCAATTGCATGCCTTTCCATGCCTTTCCATGACAATCCTTTATTTTCCATCCCATGCCATGCTTTTCCATGTCATGTCATGCATTTCCTTTCCATGCCTTGCCTTTCCATGCCTTTCCATGCCTTCACTTTCCATTCCATGATTTGCCTTTATTTTCCTTCACTTTACATGATATGCCTTTCCATTCCATGCCATGCCATGCATTTCCTTTCCATTTCGTGCCTTGCCTTCAATATACATGCCATGTCTTTCCTTTCTTTGCCTTCTCTTTCCATGACGTGCATTTCCATTCCATGTCACACCTTACCTTTCCTTGTCATTCCTTTCCATTACATTCCATCCCTTTCCTTTCCATGTCATTCCATGCCTTCACTTTCCATGATATGCCTTTTCATTCCATGCCATGCCTTGTCTTATTTTTCCATGACTTTCCATGGCTTTCCTTGCCATGCCATGCCATACCATGCCTTGATTTTCCTTCACTTTCCATGACATACCTTTCCATTCAATGCCATTCCTTTCCATTCCATGCCTTTCCATGTCATTCCATGCCTTTCCATGCAATTCCTTTCCTTTCCATGGCATTCCATACAATACTATTCCATATGTTTGCATGCCATGCCTTGTCTTTCCATGCCTTTCCATTCCATGCCTCACCTTCACTTTCCTTCTCATACCATGCCTTACCATGCCATGACATTCCTTTCCATGCCATGACATGCCTTGACATGCCATGCCTTGCCTCTCCGTGTCATGCCTTCCCATGCCATGCCTTACCATTCCATGCCATGCCTTGCCATTCCATTCCACGCCTTGCCATTCCATGCCTTTCCTTCCCATGCTATGCCTTCCCATACCATGCCTTACAATTCCATGCCATGCCTTTCCATTTCTATCCTAACAAGGTGTTAAATTGTCAAATATATGTAACAAGAACTGAGAAAATCCCTAGTGCCATAGATACTCCAACAAACAGTTTTCCGGAGGACAGAATGACAACAGAGGGCCCCCACTAGATGAAATACTATCAGGCATCAAATAATTCTCTAAAAAATATTTATGTGAAATAAAAGGATGCATGTGTGGCTAGATCCAAGTTTCAAGAATTCATTATATGGAGGTAGAAAGACAATATCTCTAGTCTCGCCCCTTTTTCAAAATATGAACAAGTGAAGGGTGAAATGGACTTGAAATTTTGGGAGACAAACCTATAAGAAAGAAATAAGCTTTCCATAGATGCAAAGGAGACTTGTTTGAATACCCTATCTTCTATATAAACAAAATTGGTTGAATTTGAAGGAAATGATATCTCAGAGGTACTTGGGAAGATCAAAATAGAAATGAATAAGGAAAACTCCAGAAAAAAATAAGGAAAATATCCAATCTATGATCCGATAGATGAATCAGATTGATTTTCTCAAGATTAATGAGGTTTTGGTGAAGCCTAATTTACACTATCAAATTACATCCCAGGAAGTAAGGAAGATCCAGGAGAAGCTACCACTAGTACACAAGAAGGTGTTTTCCTTCGAATTGAATGAGAACATTGAACCTTCGAGATTTGTGGTAGCCTTGATGAATATTTGTACCCAGTTCAATGAACAGAGGAAAGCAAGTGTGTCTGGGAGCAAATGAAGGAGCATATGAAGCACCAACACATCAAACCATAACTCAAAAATATCTATGTTTTAAATATGATGAACATGAATGCAATGTAGAACATAGTTGACTTGTTCTTTCACTAATTAAACATTTTTCTGAAGATTTTGACCTTGTATCTAGCTTATTGAAAAAAAATGTCAAACAAAGGTGAACAAAATCTCTATAGCCTATTTGTTTTTCTTTTCAGTTCTTATAGCAATTAATAGAATTATTACTATGAATATGAATGCATTTTTTAGACATACAATTTGATTCCTTTCAGAGTATGACATGGAATTCTTATCTTTTCAAACAAATTGCTACAGAAGTTTTGAAACTTCCATTTTTTTGGGGATTCCAACAAGTACATTAAATTTTGTTGGGATGCTAGTGACATGGTAAGTCAAAATGGTTCATAGTCTAGTCTTGGAATAACATTGGAAAATATTGGGACTAAAGCGTTATTGGTGAAAGTTAGCACTCTACAATAGACCACAAGGTTCTAGAAAACATTAATTATGGAAAAGAAAACAAAAAACTACCACTGACAATGTTTGTCATTTCTTTCGATGCATTCAAAATTTATATTGTTATTATGGTGACCTCCCAAAGGAAATACATGTTTTTTATACCATTTCTCTTATAAAAGAAACATATTCACTTGTGAAAAAACTTGAAAATCAATAATGTAGATGTAATTGAAGTATAACTAATAAAGTTTAACATATTTCATCCAATAAGTATGGACAATGATCACTCGACTATGTTAAATAAAAATTTCCACTGAAAAAATTCTTATAGTTTATTTTTTCAAATTCTTATCAAATCACCAATCATTATCATTTCTTTGTTTTTCTACATTGTGCAGTTTTTTTCTTGGCAGAAAAAAAAAATTCATGTACATATGCATTTGGTCCACTAATAAGAAAATTTTCTCATCAATAGTCAACATTTACCTATTTTTTTACATTGAGTAGTGTTTTTCTTGGCAAAAAAATAACATTTTTGATGTGCACATCAAAATGCATGTGTACATCAAAATTTTATTTTTTTGCTAAGAAAAACACTACCCAATGTAAAAAAAAAGTAGTGTTAACAATTGATAAAAAAGAAAAAATTTATCGGTGGACCAAATACCTCTATACATGAAAATGTTATTTTGTAAAACAAAACACTACACAATGTGTAAAAATAAAAAAATGTTAAACGGTTGGTGATTTGATAAGTATTTGACAAAATAAACTAAAACAAATTTCAATGCAACAATTTATTTACCATAGCCTAGTGATCATTGTCCACAGTTATCAGACTGAATATTCTAAACTTTATTATCCCTAGTTCAGTTATATCTACATGATTGATCTTCACGTTTTTCACAAGTTCATCTATTTCTTTTATAAAAGAAATGGTATAAAAAACATGTACTTACTCTGGGAGGTCGTCATAATGATAGTATAAATTATGAATTCCACGAACCAAGTGACATACACTATCAATGGTAAGTTTTTGTTTTTTTCGACCATAATTAATGATTTTTAGAACATTGTAATCTAATCCAGAGTGTCAACTTCTACCAATAGCTTCAGGTCCAATGTTTTCCAATGTTTTCCCAAGTTTATACTGTGAATCATCTCAATTTATCGTGTCACCAACATCCCAAAGAAATTTAATGTACTATTTGAAATCCCAGAAGAAATAATGTTCCAAAACTTCTATAGAAATTTGTCTAAAGAGACAACAATTCCATGTCATACTCTGAAAATAAACAAATTGTATGTTAAAAAAAATCATTCACACTCATAATAATAGTTCTATTGATTATCCATAGGAATCCCAATGAAAAAAAAAATCAAATTGTCAACAAAGATTTTGTTCATTTTTATTTGACATCTTATTTCAGTAAGCTAAATACAAGTTTAAAAGCTTTAGGAATTTGCTTAATTGGTGAAAGCACAAGTTGACTATGCTAGACATTGCATTCATGTTCATCATCTTTGATATTAAACGGATGTTAACCTCCAAAAATGCAAAATAAAAAAATTCTTGCTAGACAGAAGATATTTATAGAAAAAATTAAACTTTAATTCCTAATTTGCTCTTGCAATTTTCATCCTATTGTACCAATATAAGAAATTTCTATAATCGTCAAAAATAGCACATAAGTAAAACTTTTACTCACCAACATTGAAAATATTGTTTAAGGAAATATGTGTCGAGGGTCCATAATGAAAATTATAAAAAATAACGATAATAATAAACTAAGAACTAAAGAAAAATAAAAAAATGTCATGAGAAATCAAAGATATTTGCAACATTGTTTCTCACTACTTACCATTCGTTTACAACATATGAATGCTATATACAGTGGCTTGTAAACAAAACAAAAAAAGAGCAAAATATTTTAGTAATATGATTATTACTTACCCATTCCAAAGTGATTGACATTGTAGTTCCTTCTATATATGGACACCCCTAGTGGCTACATTGAAACTACTAGTTATGTTTGAAGTGAATACTCAACTAAAATTTATTATGCAATAGTGACATGAATAATTTGGTGGTCAGGATCTTAATTCTAAATTCCTGCACTCTGAAAATTGCAAAATGTGAGAATCCTTGACAAACTTACCCACATCGTAATCGTGTTGGTCATGAATTCATCTCTAACTAGGAGGTGTGAAGGAAACACAAGATCAAAATCGACTCAATGTTGAGGACCTTGTCATGGGATCAAAATTGTGAAACATTTTATCTAATGTCAAAAGACAAGAAGTACAGTCATTAATATTTGTATGTTAAAAGCACATCTCTTGCTAAGTATCTACCACTGTAAAGTGACATCTAAAGGTTCCAATTGAAAAACAAAATTAGCAAAAATATTATCGGATCTATATTCAACCACTATTAGCAAAATAACAATTCCAACAAATTTGTGAAGCTAAGGAATGTAAAATTTTATTTGAATCATTATGGTCAATTCAAAATTAGTTGTATTTTCATGTATAGTTTTCAATTGAGACCTAAATTGCATATTAAATGAGAAATTTATCATTCATTAATTATGACCAATTCAATTGCCAAGATTTGTCTTTAAATTTTCAAGGATCATTGAATTTTTTTTTTGTTAAAGCATTCAAATTGAGATAGATTGAATTCCATCATTTCCAAATATATAGTCAAAATTTGTCTTTAAATCTCCAAGGATTATTTCTAAAAAAAATAGAATATTTAATCTCTTAACTAAATATTTTGTAATAAATAATAATAAAAAAAGATGATGCTGAAAATATTTAATTGAATTCAATTACCATCAATTTAATCTTTAAAAAATGAAATCTCATGGGACAACACCATGGAATGCGTTCAAAAAAATTTCCAAGCATACACACTATCAAGCATGTCAACGAGCAACCCAAGTAGTCAGAGAGAGAAAGGAACAAAGACACAATTGCATATTCCTCTTGCGTGCAAAGTGATAAGTTTTTTACCTTGGCACTCACAATATTTGACATAGTAAACTGGCCTTACCCTAGCAAATATCATTGGAAAACAATCACAAAGGAATATGTACTGGTTATTAGGTAGGGCCAACCCCTAATGATCATGATCACTCATTTCCCTACATGAGGTTAATGACCCTATTTCTATGGTTATGCTTGGGCTAAGGGCCACATTTATGTATCATTTCTCTATGGAATGATGATTGTTATGACTTTTTTCAATTATGCATCCTTTCTCTATGGACTGTTGATCATGATGACTCATTGCGCAATGTGAGGTTAATTCTTGTCGTTATCCAATGATCCTCTCTTTATGTTTATATTTGGATCGAGGACCATCTTTGTGTATCCTTTCTCTATGCACCATTATTTATTTTTTGTATCCCTAGTGTTGGTTGTTAGGACTTGTATATATTTTTGGTAATTAAAAATGTCAAATTTGGGTTTTGTTAATGCTTGTGGTGTTAGAATTTCAATACATGGTGATAAAATCAACAAACAAACAAGAAAGATTCAAGAAGTTGAAAAATTAATGAACTCTCAATATTTTTGTTACTACTAAGCCCAAACACACACAAGTGCATTGAAAAGAATGAACAAAAAACTAAAAAGAAACTTGAAATGCACAAAAAAACTCAAAAATATTTTATTGTTTTCTTTATTAAATTAGGAAAGAAAAACGACACATATTTCTCATAATATATATATATATATATATATATATA
>JASDQU010884649.1:12340-33724 GCA_032191745.1 Picea mariana
TAAACTTAAGATCGACACCTCCTCTCCTAAATTTGGAATTCCTAATTCTAACTAGGTCAAACTGAATTTGAAAAGCATTTATTTTTGGAAAACAAAATCTCCTAGTTCTAGAATTGAAAATTTTAGAATAGCAATTAAAGTTGGAATTCCAAAGAACAACATATTCACAGTAGAGGACTATTGTGCAACATGCTTCATCTTGTAGAAATAAAGACAACATATGAAGTAAATTTATTCAAAAATCATATATCAATCAACAACCACAAGATACATAAGAGATACTTGCATAAAAGGATACTTGAGATAACATATGGAAGTAAAAGGAAATTCTTCAAGATAAATAAATGAAAGTAAAGTACTTGAAGAAAATGGCTTTTTAAATGTTAAATGAGACTATTTCCTTAAACTTATCGTGGGAAGTTGTAGATCACGTATTTTATTAAATTGTCTTTATTGATAGTAGATGAATGAGAGAAATTGTATTTGCAAGAAAATAAAGTGTTGAAGGCTATTCTAGATTTTTCCTCTGTAGAGGTTATTCCTTTAGCTCAAATATTTTCTGAAAACTTTTTGAAACTCAATGGCTTCACCAACAAGCTCACTAGAGGTGTCGGAGGTCCAACACTGAGGGGAACAAGCCCAAGGTATTCAATTAAACTTCACACACTCCCCCTAGATAGTTCCTAAAGCCGAGCAATAATTATCTTTTGATATTTTCTTATTAATTATACTCCACACTGACCAACTCTACATGTATGAAAATTACTCCCAGAAGATTGAGAGAAGCTCGCAACTAGAAGGGTCAGGAACAACACTGGGAGCTGAGGGGAAAAGTTTATTTGAAGTAATAAAGAAAAGTACTGAAAGGGAAATATTTTATAATTAATAATTATTCACTGACCATCCTGTTGCGAGGAGCTGAGGACACAGTTTATTTACCAACTTTGAAATTGCATAAAGTAAAGTTGCATAAAGAAAATCTAGTCTAGCAATTAAAGTATTACTTGTCAAATTGAAATATAATATATGTGATTATTGTATTTCTTTGTGATGAATTGAGATATTAATTTTAGCTTATCCTTAGTTGTGAAAAATGAATCTAAGATAAAATTGTGAAATTGAGACAATCACCAAAACATCATTCTCCCTAGGGGGGATGAAGAGTGTGAGCTTGTAGTCCCATTGATTTTATTAATGATATTGCAAATATATTTTTTGTAATGACTTGTGGACATTCATTATGGGGGTCACAAATTTTCACAAAGTTTCACAATTATTTATTGAAGACAGGGGTGCTCCTGGGGGTCCTGGATGCTCCAAATCTGACGAAAATGGATAGAGTTTCCTCTTATCTGTTCTCTAAACTGGAAAAAAAAAAGAAACCAAAAAAGACATAATATGGCCAAAAACACTTTGGAAGTTTCTTTGGTTATTATTAGATAAGCCCAAAAAACTCTAAGTAAAAATCTATGATAAATGAGTAAACGAAACTAAGGAAAGAAAGCTAGAAAGCTTGTTTCCTTAGGGTCTTTTATGGCTGTTATAAAAATCAAATTAAAGCACTTAACTTTCTATATATGAACTCTTAAATAAAAAAATCAAAGATCTCTTTAAAAACCTTTAAATTTTATTAAGTTTTAACTTGCACAAGAGACTTTTCCTATTGCTAGATCTTGCTTAAAGATAGGTAAATTGAAACTAAGATAAGATCTAAACAAGAGCTTCTGCAAATATGATCTACTTATGTATTTAAATTTAAATATGGTAGATATAGAATTTAGATTTAAGGAACCAAAGAAATTGAGAATTTAAGAGAGAAAGAGAGTAGAATTGTTTGATCCCTTGAAAAATCCTTGGGCAATGGAGCTCCTTGCTTTGGTGGAAAATTGAGGGACTATGTTATTCACCACAATCTTGAATAATGAGGAAGATGAAAACTATCTCAAGCTATCCTTCAAGTGAGATATCAAGCACAACTTTAAACTTCTTGCAAACGGGTTAAATGCATTCGTGTCATATAATACAAGAGCATGAAAGCATGAAAATTAAGCTAAATAAGCATGCAATTCTAAACCATATAACATACATGAATCAATATAAATATTAAGAAATCTAGATTTCTATTTGTATCGTATTGGGAGGTATGTCCCCTTCCAAGGCCGAGATTTAACAACAAATGTAAAAAACTAATAAGAAAGCTTATACCTTACACAAATTGAACAAACATGATCCACACAAATTTTCTTTACACCATGTAGTAGCCTCAAAATACTTTGTATTCCAATGAGAAAGAGATAATATAATTACATCAACAAGAAAACTCACCCAAGCTACAACCAACTTTCACAAGAGGTGAGTGCTTGGCTTTATAGCAAAAGAGGGAGAAGCCCAAGAGAGGAGGGTGAACCAAGTGGAAGAGAGGGGTGCACCAAGTGGAAGAGGATGGGAGCCAAGTGGTAGCCAAAGGGCTTCCACCTCTCCTCTTTCTCCAAAACAAGACAAGTGTAAGGTATAAGAGAGTACCAGGGTTCCACATCTCCTAGAGAGGGTGGACCCTCTCTAGAATGTGACACATCTCCTAGAGAGGGTGGACCCTCTCTAGAATGTGCCACCTCTCCAAGAGGGGCACACTTCATTTTTCCCACATGCATGAATCAAACCCAAATCAACTTTAACTCAAGATACACCTCACTCACTCAATCCCAACAAACTCTTACTTTCCTCTTATGACTACCACATAACCTCTTTTTCTTTATTTCACTAAAAACATGTCCAAACATGTTTCTGGCAACTTTGCTAAAATTTAGCAAATTCTGATTTTTTATGTCTTTTTGGGCTTTTGAGAGTAAAATTGACTTTTTAGTGATTAAAATCACTAATTTCACTCACAAAAGTGGGTACTTAGATAAAGTGGGTGATATAGGTTAAAAAATGATCACCCCCAAGGAATATGATGCCCCCTAGTACCATTTGTTTAATACAACTTCAAATTATGATTAAAATATTTTGTTTTATGGAAAAAAAAAATTTATTAACTGAAAACATTAATGAAAACATTAAAAAAAACCTAAGGGGGACTTACCACTTTTCCATAAAACTATAGGAGGATGTTTATCATGGTAATATACATTAGTCACTATGCTTAAACGACCATTCTAAGGCCTAACCATGAGTATATACTCTAGCTTTGGAGAAATCGAGTGAAAAAAATCGAAAATTATAAATTGCTTAAACAACAGAATATAATTAACAAGTAAAAAAAACACTCCAGAGTAACAACTAATGTCTAAGTCTTAGGAGGCTAAACCTTATAAAAATTTCATCATGCAACACATATTATCAAAATTCCCCACAGGGTACATAAATGTGGTAAAAAAGTTAAAAAAAGGGCCATATTGGCCGGCTGGACTTCTGAACTATGAATTTTGAACAAGTCATTGTTCAATCTTTGGCGGATCATCTACAAGTCCATCCTAGTGAAACTTGGTGGATAACACGGTGAAATTATTGTGAGTAAGAAAATGGGACCCACAATATAACACAAACACTCAAGGTACTAGTTGATGGATAGGGGGTCTCGTCACGAGCCGACCTATTATGACCATGGGAATGTAGCAGTATGACATTACCACCTATTTGGTCACCAAACTGAGGTAGTGGCTCTTGGTTTCATATCCAATATAAATGGGTTCTCATTACGATTCATCCTTCTCATTTCCATGAAATATTTGTGGATAACGTTGTCACCTCTGGTCATCAATCCAGGAAAATGGCCCTCCACTATTTCCTTGAATCACAAAAGAAAAAGATAAAAATAAATAAATATAAGAATAAAAGGAAATGAATGGGATAGGAAACAATTGCATCCATGACAAGGTGTATCTCACCTTACACAAAGGAACCCACAGGTAAGACTCTACATTTCCCTATTATCACATGCACCCCATGCCCAAATATTTGGCCCATGTCACCTCATAAACTTACATGACTTGGACTAGATTCCACCTGGGAAACACCCCAAACTTAAGGGGGGTTATCCCAATAGGACACCTTGAGACCCTCTCCAAATCTAAATTGTCAAATTTTATAATGTATTTGAGCATTTGTTTGGGGTTAAAGGGGGTTTGATGCACATGTTCATGTAATTTAATTATTATATGTGATTTACATGCTATGATACTTGTGACCTATGAACCCCTGGAGAGCGTACTTGTTTTTTTTGAAGGACCTTTCTCGGTGGATAGGTACACATGAGGGAATAATTATCTCGAACCTTCATGAGGACTCAAATCCCATCGATGAACGTTGGAACCCCAACCAGAGGGTAAGAAGATATTAAAGGCTTTCATAGTGAAGGAAGAGGAAGTTTCTTTGGAGGCACCCCAGCAGGCCTAAATAATGAGAGGCCACCCTTCCCCACCTAGACGTTGGATTTGGAGACCTTGGACATCACCCTAGTAGCCCATGACATCACTCAGAGATAGGGTTTGACATTGAGAGATGTTGGGTTGCAATTTTGGCATGTGTGGAATGGAGGAGGGCCTTTGGGGGCCCAAATTTTTGCTATATGACATCAATGTCTGATGAAGGAGGCTTACGTCACCTTAGGAAGGATGATGTCACCCTCTTTAGGGTTTTAATGTTGAAAATTTATTTAATTTTGAATTTTAGGAGCAAATTGTCATGTAGGTTTTGTTTTATGAAAAGACACAATTGTTGGATTAATTAGCCAACATTTTCCATACAAATATGGTTGGCTAAGTTCATTTTTACAACATAGCTCATCACGCATAAGTGGTGATCTGAAATTTTCTCCCTCTTTAAGGGTTATTGGCTGAATTAACTGGTGCACACCTCTTGGGAGAGCTTTGTGGTGGCACATTTTAGCATTTTTCATGGTGGAATGGTCTTCAAATATGGTTTGACTTGATTATTCTTGGTGAAGTAAGTGGAAAATCTGCATTTTTATTCATTTTATGGATGTTTGTGGTAAAATTTACTTGTTTCATGCTTAAGACTATGAAATTGCTTGTTCAAACCATGGGGGAGAAACAACAAATGTTTCTTTCTCTCTATAACTATTCTACTAGCTTGATCTTTCAAATTATACATTTTCTTGGGAGTGATTATTAGATCCCTAAAGTTCTGTCTCTCTAGTAATTTCATTCTAAATCACCAATTAAATTGTCTTTTAAAAGCTAAGGAAGGGAGGTACGCTAGGGCCTAGAAGTGCCTACTCTCTATAAAAACCTCCCTTAAAAGGGAAAAATGTTTGAGGCCTTGAAGTGCCAACACCTCTTGCATTCACTTCTTCCCTTAGCTAAACATTATCATTATTTTATTTCCCAAGTGATATTGTTACTATTATTGACTCCATAAGCCCCTAAAAGGCATTGATTTCTACACTCTTGTGGATGAATGAGACTAAACAAACTTTCAACACATCTCCTTGAAACTTTCACTAACACTAACAGACATATTACCACTACTATAATTGTTTTTACAACCCTTATTTATCAGCCTTAATCATAATATTAACCCATAAAACTAACCCAGAAAGTTGCATTTGTCTAGGTGTTATCATCCCAAGGCTCTAATATTCCTTTTTCTAGTGTTCTAGGTGCAAATTTCTGAAGTTTTTTGGGGCTGTTGTTGTTGTTGTAGATACTATTACAGCCATCATTGCAGCCCTTTAATAGCCATCAAACTATATATAAAACCACCCAACACTTGTACTAGGAAAATTACTATCATTGCATGCTAAAGTGTTTGTTTAAATTACCTAATTTAAGTACTTTCCAAAGTGGTTTTGTTGTTTTCATAATTATCATTTTACTTCTATTGCAAGTGTTTTGACATCCTATTGAAGTCACTTATTGACTTGTTCTAAATCTAGAAATTGTAAGTGACAAAGTATTATCAAATTGCAAAGTCTTTATATCATTTTTTTCATCATACCTTGTAATTTCTGGATATATTTTTGTTGCTATACATTTTATCTTTTAAGTGTTTAAGTAGCATATTTATATATTGAAGTCATTGATTTGAAACATTGATATCATTGCTTGCTGCTAATGTTTGTTGTTTCATTGGTAAAGGGAAGGTACCATTCATTTACCCCCTTAAACTTTACCAAGTGATTTCTTTCCTTGAGTGACCTAGAGAGAGGGGTGGGTTTTACTTGGTGTTTTTACCCTTCATCAACGAACTAGGTCTAGGGACGTATATCTCTTGGATTCTTATTTATTGGTAATGTGATCGAATATTCTTGATAAATGAGGGTTTTTCATGCTATTTCTTGAACTAGGTAAGAAAGTTCTACAATTGTGTTGTTTATTCTTGGTTTTAATGTTAACATTGTCAAAACCCTTGGAGGAGTATAAGGGCATACACCTCCATCAATATCCATCTTTATTGTCATTAAAAAGGCTATTTTGCAAAGGTTGCTACAAGGAGTAAAAGCGCTTACACCCTTTGTTGTGTCCTTTTCGTCACTCGAATGAGCAAAAGAGGGGCACTTGCAAGTTCAGTAAGGCCTGCTAGACAGGATAGAGGTTAGTGTATGAACCAAATGATTCAATCACATGAAATAAAAAAACAACCAAGATAAAAACAACTAAATAAATAAATAAAACTAAAATTCATGAGGAAATTAGAACCAAAATCAATCAAACAAATGACCAATAATAATTCCACCAATGGAGAAGTATATTAGTGGGCAAACACCGCAGAGAAAGGAGGACTTATGGATCCCCTCTTCCTCCTTGGGAGGGCTCTTGATTCCCCTATGTGATAGATCTTCTTACAAATGGTAAACTAGAAAGAAAATGGTAAAGAAATCCAAGCTTATTCCCTCAAGAGGTGAGGTGAATAACTTAATGAGATGATGCTAGTATGTTCCAAGAAGAAAAGAGGTTTATTGTAGGAGAATAGAGGTAACATAAAAATACAATGAGATTCTTAAGTTCTTAGTGCACCCATGGCCTCTTTTTATAGAAAGACTTTGAGGCAATATCCAACCGGTCTTTAGTGTGAACAAAGGGCTCTTTAGGGCACCCTTAGGTATTTAAATAGCCCCCCATTCAGATTCATCTCGGATTTGAGGGTCAAATCAAGTTGGGAGCTAGTCCAGAAGTGGGTGAGGGGCCAATAAGAACCATAAATTCATTGTTCACAGGAGTGCGCATATTTTCTCGTACACAGTAATGCATTGGGCGCATGTGTGTTTTTTTGGCTTTTTTGGCTTGTGCACGTGCGTGCGCTTCTTTAGTGCTTCTGCGCATGTCAATTTTTTGACCAGTTGTATAGTTTGTGCCTTTTGGAAATGCATTCTGGGGGATGTAGGTGAACTAATGGGTTTTTGGAGATGTTGTATTCCTGTAACGATTTGCGGATGAAATTTCAGTGATAACAGATGCCCCCTGATGTGTGAGGTTAGGAGCATATGTATAGCCAAAATACATCAATGTTTCTTCTACTGAGAATACTATTGTAATGAAGAGTGTTGATATGAACTGCAAGAGTGATCCGTCGGAGGGAGAGGGGAAACTATGGGACCCAAACCTTTCTCTAGGTAGGGGAAATAATAAAAGTTGTATACAAACGAGGCTGGAATGCCCCATGCTCGTGTCATGTAACTCAAAAAATGTATGACACTAACTGAGGTTGTATACTGATGTAGATAACTACAGCACCCTCTGGGGCGGTTTGATAATGACAGAGGACAATTTTGATGGTGAACATACCCTGAAAAGAGGCAAGGACGCATGTAAGAAGCGTCAATGACTTGTAGGCATTGATGGCCTAACAAATTCAGAGGTCTTTGGCTAGTATAAAACAACTGCAATAGTCTCATAGTAAGACCCACCGTAACATGAGATTGTGTTGAAGTCAAATGTTATGGGGGTCAATGACAGCCAAGAGAAATGATGGTTCTCTCTATGCAGTATGAGACTCCTCATTGTAAAGGTAATGAAATTCAATATGTTGTCACCCTTCTGAAAACTTTGTTGATGTCAAAAAAAAGGGAGACGCGACTCCAAGAAGCAAAAAGGGCTTCATGAAATCCACTGGATAAGATCAGGAATTGATGAGGAACACGAACGAAGCCAAGATGTGGTGAGGCTCAAGACTGCCCTTGGTTAGGGATAGATGTGAAGGATGATTGGTAGCAACCGTAAAACTAGATCTAGCATCAGGGGGATGACTAGACATGGGTTAAATTGTGCCAAAGGTGTGAAAAAGTATACAAACTCAGAGATCAGGGGTACATGGATTGTGGGATACTTGGGGCTTATGGACAATGTCAACAAGAGTAGAACATAGTGGATGCCCCAACCAAGGGTGACATGGGTTTCTTTGCCAGTAAAAGAAGGTCACTAAGGGCGACAAAAAAAAGCTAAGTAAATGTTGGAAACAAAGGATTTTTACAATGACCAAATGAATAAAGAATAATTTGGGATGAGTGTAAAGATATAGAATTGGGTGACCCAATGCAAGATTGCTTGGCCTGTGAGGCAGGCCGCAAATTGTGTGGAGAAATAGTGGAGGGTGGTGGCCCCATGGGTGGGTTTTTGTATGAGGTAAATGAATGGAGGACAATCTGCAGATGGGAAAACTGATTGTGGAGGGAATGGAGGCTTAATGATACTGTAGAGGCACAGTCAAACTTGAACCGTGATGAGATAACCTAGGAGTCCATTGGGAAATATAGAAAAATGAGGAGGAGTGTGTGGTTGATTCTTGGGAATGCGTAAGACTGTCAAGAATCCCATCCCTAGGGGGTGAAAGCAGCATGAGTGTCAACATGCTAAGGGGGACTATGAATGGGAAAAATCATGTGGGGAAGAGTGTTATCAGGTGACAATGCTGAAATGAAATGGAGGTGATAGTACTGCAGAGCTGGATTTGAGGATCCTAGAGGAAAATGTTGAAGGGTGTGACTAGGATATCCAATTGATATTCAGAGGGAATGATTACATGCCAGTGTCGATCATATACCTAAACGGGATGCACTAGTTTGTGATGACCAAGTACCTGCACACATTAAAACAGAATACCCGAAGTGAACAATATCTGAATATAAAGAAAATATAATAGTTATTTGATAATATTGAACATGAGCATGCATACCTCGGCATGATGTGAGAAAAATGATCCCCTAGGGCCAAGTATGGATGGTGACCCGGGGAATGTGACTGTGTAGGCGACGGGATCCTAATCTCATGGCTGAAGATGGATTAGAAAATAGAGACTCTGAGCTCCTGTAACTGAGCATGGAAGTTTGGTAAAAGGGGCTATATATAACTGTGTGGACCACAATGATACCTCATTTGTACCTGCTACCATAGTGAGTTGACGAGAGGATTTTAGAGGATATTTGGAGATTACGAGAGTTCGAGCCGACCGATCCAGAATTTGAGAGAGCTAGGTTAGTGGTCTAATCCTCTTGCATAGTAGATAGGTTCTATTTTCTGGGCAGGGTCATACAGATGGTCGTACCAGGTGTTTTTGTAGGGGTGGGCCCACCAATGCGCGAGAGAGGGAAGGATACTCGCACTAAGATGTGTGGGTATAATTCCCTCTCCTGCATGTAATGTGAGGTTGTGTTGAAGACATTCGTGCATGGGGGTGTGTGGGTTGGAAAAATAGGTGTGCATTGGTTGTGTGCCTATTCGATTTACAGTTTTGCATTGTGCGCAACTGTTTCTCCGATAGCAATGCATTAGTGCGCAACTATGTAGAGAACAGGTGTGCATGAATGTGCAATTGTGGGTGTGACAGATGCATATTGATGTGCATTTTTTTCTTCGACAACTGCGCATTGGTGTGCACCTATGTGAAGAATAGGTGTGCATATGTGCATGCCTGTGGGGGGTGACAACCGCGCACTTGAGGCAAAGCTGTTGTTTTTTGAAAAAACTTGTATTTTTTGTAGATTTTTTATTATGAAATGATGATGGATGATAAGGTGTCATTGTGTGAATGTAGGTGATCATTTCAGTATGCCAATCCATTGGAGAGAGTGATACTAGGAGTGCCTCAGGGAGGCAGTGAGAGGTGAGTCGGGCATTCAGAGACTGTTGGCAGCCTGTGGTTTGCTGAAGTTCTTCGACTGCCCACTGATACGGGCGCAGGAGTACCTACTGCAGTATTTGATTTCTATGTGGAGCATTAAGTTGCAGTGCTTCATTGTGCAGGGGGAGAAGTTGACATTCTCAGTGAGGGAGGATGTCTATTTCTTGACGGGGCTCCCTTTTCGGGGAATGGCCCTACCTGTTGACCCCCAGTTTCCAGGGGATGTACACTTGGCAGACTTGGCACAGGATTATTGTTCGGGACTGAACATTATGCCAGGTCTGACCGTTTGTATCGAGGTGATCAATGCACTCTTGCATCAGTGCATCGTAGTGATGATTGTGAGGATCTATGGATCCTTAGCGACTTAACGAATTAGTGGTGGTCAATTGAGGATTATGCGGAGGGTATTGGATGGAGATATTTTTTCTTTGGGCTTGATGTTGCAGACCAAGATGATTGGGTAGATTAACCGGTGTCGAACCGCCAACTCCGATGACTTTTTCTTTGGATCGATATTGGTGGCGTGGTTTTGGAAGAGGGTTCCCATGTTGCGCCCTAGAGTGTTTCTGGTGGAGGCTGAGGCACTGGAGCCACGACAGATGCGGTGGGCATCGATTTTGGTATGGAATGGAGGTGGGGAGGGTGGAGACTATTTCATGGCCACCTTGGTGCATGTGTGGCATCAGATGCCACAGATTATATTGAAGTTCCCATATGGTAGGATGGAATTTTGGCATGACCAAGATATGGTGTTGCCTCCTGGGGAGGATTGGGACTAGAGAGGCATGTGGGTGTACTTTATGTTTTTTAATTTTGATAGTATAGAATATGTTTATATGTATGGATGCATGTTGATGCTATTGTTTTTTGTGTTTGTGCAGATGTGGGGCCAAGAGGCCGAGAGGTGGAGTTGGTTGCAGATTCGGCTCATTAAGGGCCACTGAGACCACCGTGGGTAGAGTTGCGGGTGGGAGATAAATGTTAGTGGGACAATGTTGGTTCAAGGCCAGAAGATGATGCGAGAGTTGGAAGGAGGAAAAAATTTTATGATCCAGGTGCAAGGCCATCGCATGCGCTTCAGGTAGAGGTCGATGGGGTTTTATAGGACTCTTGGCGACGGTTAGAGGTGGTACTATAGGGTGTGCCCGAGGGCATGTGGTCCCATATCTAGGAAGAGAGAGTCATGGAGCAGTGCGTGGGTGGCCCTGCAGAGTTGTGGACCTTGATCCCCAGAGCAACTTTAGCGGGGGCAGTGATGACTAGGAGATTTCCCCTTGGACCTAGAGGACCCCTAACTGGTGGGGCACCTCTCGCAGATAGAGGACCTGGTGGCGGTGCTCTAGAGGAACCATGAGTGCTATGTTGTATCATTTTGTATTTATATAGGCATGCGAGCCCATTTTGTATAGGGTGGTGTGACACCTATTTTGTACCTATAGAGATGAGGGGGGCTCACTTTCCTACCGGCGACATACATGTTGTACTATTTTGTAAGCATTGATGATATATTGATCGGTATATATATATATATACATGTTTTGGGATCTCTGTAATGCTTACATGTGATGATGTTTAGTTATGTTTTTATGATGTCTAATATATATGCTGTGACAGACTTTTGATTGGGTATGTATGTGTGGTGGTGTCTTGATGTGATAAATGCCAATCTAATACTATGTTAGGCATGTTATCTGCTATTTGATTGAATTTCCATGGAATATGTGTAAATTTAACTGAATCAAAATGTCGAGATAAGAGTCTAACTTGTAGGTATTTGCAAAAGAGGCAAGGATCGCAGACACGATATACATTGTTGAGATGCAGGACGACAAGATGGGAATATAATAAGACACTAAGGTGATGAATGTGGTGGTGACTGGCCTCGATGGGGAGGCCAATGACGGTTGTGTATTCTTCTTGGTTGTTGGTGGTCGAGCCCAAAGATATGTCATTGGAGTGGAGCAGTTCATGTGAGGGGGTATAGAGGGCTCAAGCAGCCAAAGTGAGATTCTATGTCCATCAGTTGGCTCTGTCAGTGTAACCAATGTGGTAGGTTGATGGAGGAGGCATATGTCAATAACACGAATGGAAGATCATAAATAAGGCATGGAGGGAACAAAAGAATACTAAAAACTCTACAAATGTGTACAAAAGAAAAATCCTAGTGTAGAGTGACTACACTCAGGCTTAAAACTTCTTTAAGTACAACCCGTTGACAGGTTCTTTGAGAGGATAGCCTTCTAGAGAGGCCAGGATGTATGCACCTTTAGTGAGGCATTGTTGGATGATGTAGGGTCCATGCCACAATGAATCGAATTTCCCATGACCGAAAGTATCATGAACGATATCGTGACATGGCGGTCAAACATGGTCTTTGATCGTTTATTAGCCGCCTCATTGTTCTATAAGGAAGACCGACGATATTCATCCAATGACTCCAAGTTTAGCAAGCTCTTCTCTATTGGAGCAATGTCAGGTAATATATCAATGGCGGTGTGCAACGTGGGAATTTCACACTTGATGGGGAGGGTGGCTTCAATCCCATGGAAGAGATGAAATAGTGTAAAACTGGTGGCAGTTTTGACTGTCGTTCGATAAGCCCATAATGCTGAAAATAACATATGATTCCAGTTGGTCTTATGTTTGTTGATAATGCATTGTAACATGGTTTTGAGGAATTTGTTAACAGCCTCAACCTGTCCATTGAACTGAGGGTAATATGGGGATGCAAACTCATGGGAGAATCCTAAACTTGAGGAGAGTTCGACGAATATCTCATTCTCAAAGTGTTTCCTGTGATCGGAGACTAACTGTAGTGGGACTCCAAAGTGGGTAATGACGTGATTGAAGAAAAAACGTGTTGCTATGTCAACAGTGTTATTGAAGGAAGGAATTACTTCGGCCAATTTAGTAAAGTAATCTACTACCACGATGATGTACTTGTGTCTATTGCTAGATGGAGGATTGCAATTCATGAAGTCTATGCCCCATTTGCAGAAGGGGATGACATTGATGACTGGATGTAGAAGAGTGGGTGGTGCTCGTGCTTTGTTTACATAAAGCTGGCATTTATCGCATTTGTTGACAATGTGGATGCAGTCATCAAACAAGGTGGGCCATAAGTATCTGGCTTGAATGATTTTTTGAGTGATGGACATCACTTAGAGGTGACCACCATAGGTGCCATTATGGCAATCATTCAAGACTCTGTCTGCTTCGTCAATGGTCAAAAATCGATGGAGTATGGTTTCGACCCCACGTTGATACAAAATGTCGTCGATGAGGAGGTATTGAGGGGCCTGATGACGAATGCGTTGATGATCATATCGAGAGAGATGAGACCCAAACTTCTATGTCCAAAGGTAGATGAGAAGGTTGACATACCAGAGGTCATCCAAGGGTATGTAGAAGAGGTGTTCGTCGAGAAAATCTATATTGATGAATGAACTTATAGCGTCTGAGGGAAACGTCATGATGAGTTCAGAGAGAACAAGGGATTTATTTGTTTTGGTAGTGGAAAACTCTAGGTCGTATTCTTGAAGGATGACGATACATCGGGAAAATTTACCATTAATTTGTCGTCAACTAAGCACGTACTGCATGAGGTTGGAATCTGCCACGACTTTGGTAGTGCGAAGAAAGATATAATCACGTAGTTTATGGACTATGAGGACAACTGCAAGGATGAGTTTCTCCTCATTATTGTCCTTCAGGGGTGGTCCTAGAAGGTTTTTACTAATATAGTAAATAACATGCTCGTGGCCATTATCGCCTAGTTGGACGAGAACTCCTGCTACTGAGATGATTGAGGCTGATAAGTAGAGGATGTAATCATGATCATAGTCGGGAGGACTAATCAAAGGGGCATTGGATAACATTGATTTTAAATCATCAAAAGCGGTTTGGGCATGTTCATCCCATCGAAAAGATATATCATGAGGTAGTAAGCGAAGGAAACCATGCATGCAAGTGGTGTAATTTGGGACAAAACAACGTAGAAAGTTGGCTTTGCCTTGTAAGCTCTGCAGTTGGTGCAAATGCCGAGGTGGTGGAATTTTTGTGATATATTGGACCTTGAGGGGGTCCACGGTGATGCCGTGTTGGGAAACTATGAACCCAAGGAGGCGTCCAGCGGTGATGCAAAATAAACACGTGAGGATATTCAAGCAAATATGGTACTGTCGACATCATTGAAAAATGACCCGTAAGTCAACTAGGTGTTGAGTTCATTTCTTGGATTGAGAAGTGAGAACGTCCAAGTAATCAAGAATAATGTGAGTGAGATCATGGAAAACATAATTCATGGCCCGTTGGAATGTCACAACTACGTTTTTTAGTCCAAAAGGCATGACATGATAAGAAAAATTTCCCCATGGGGTGGTAAATGCGGTTTTATATTGATCTGCAGGATGGATTTGGATTTGATTGTAGCCAAAGAAACCATCCATGAAGGATAAATCCTTGTGGCCTACACAAACATCAATAATTTGGTCGATGAAAGTGTTGGGAAGATGTCTTTGGGACAAGCATGATTGAGATCGTGAAAGTCAGTGCAAACACGAATGGTGCCCTATTTTTTGTTGACAGGGACGGGATTGGAGACCCATGACGTGTATGCAATGGGGTATATGAACCCGGTAGTGTGTAGTTTGTCAATTTCGGCTTTGATAGCTGTGGATTTGGATGGGTGAAGTGGTCGTTTCTTTTGACGTACTGGGGTGACATTAGGCCATATGTCGATGCAATGTTCGACGATAGAAGGATCGAGGTCGAGCATCTCCGTGTATGACCAAGAAAAAATATCCCAGTATTCCTGAAAGAGAGCTTTTGTACATTGTAAGTTCTTCAGGGGAGAATGTGGCACCAATAATGATTTCCTCTACGATTACTGGTTTGATGGAAATGTCAATTTTGACAGTGGGGGAAATATTGGCCATAATGCCTTCTTCAAAAGCATCGAGGGAAGGGATAAGGCCTTGATGGAATAAAATCCTTGGTTTCAATTGCACAGATGGAGGCTTGGCTAGGACGTTCAAATGCATCATGTGAGAGAAAGAGAGATTTTTTATGGGGCACGTTCCATGGGCAATCAGGGGTAGTTAGCTCCTCTAGGATATCTTCGTCATAGTGGAAAATGCAAGAGTATAGGGGATCCAGGGAAGTAACATTGGTGACTATCATCATGTGATTGTATTCAGGTGGTGAATACATAGAGGGGGTATCAAAACCATGGTGCGATGGCATGCTAGACATAAACCAAATGTTGAGACACTGTGGGTTTTAAACTGTGGTTGGGGGTAATATTTCCTAAGGGAAATGAACCAGAGAATTGGGAGGATTTGGGAGAAAATATTCAGACAGTCTATCCATGAACCATGGAGGGATGGGAAGTGACTTGGTTTCAGGGGAGGTGATGTGAACAGTATCTGTATAAGGAATAGGGGGAATCATTTGCATCACAGAAAGTCAGGTTTTTGGAGGATTGTGAATAAGGGCCATTTGATGGCACCTATATTCAATGATCGTAGGACACTGGTACATGAAATGATCGAGTGATTCACAAATAGAGCAAGGTAACCTCATCTGTTCATTGACTAAGGTCGTGACATAGTGGATGTCAGTGGTGTGAGCACTTGATGACGTGGGTGGAGGGGGGTCTTGCTGAAAGACTTGGCGTACGACCATTAGCGTCTGTCGAAACTAGGGTAGTGAAAGGAAATGATAGTTGTAGTGGACATACTCTTAATAGATGGCACATGAAAATTTGGTTCATATCCCTTTACTGCTTGTAGTAGGGGACATGGTGGTAGTACTCAGTGTTCTTGGTGAAGCGGCGAGCAAGGTCGTTTCTCGATGGAGTTGGATCAAATTGTGTAACTCGGGGAGAGAAGGATATCTATTTGTGGGGTGTCCCTCTTTCTCGCAAAGTGTGCAAGGAGGTTGAATTTGGGGGGGAAGTGGAGTGGTGGGATGTTTCTTCTTCCGTTTATCCCCAGTCGTAGTGGTGGTGTTGGTAAGTGGGGGTGAGGGTGGTGCGGTTGGAGTTAGTATTGGAATTTGCATCAGGATTCCTTATGTTTGGGGAGGGAGGGATGGTTGAGGAACCATCGCGGGTGGGTGTAGATACCATACTGGAATCGAGAGAACCATGTTGGGAAGGGTAAACATTGAGGCTACCTAGAAATCTTGTACTCCCGGTGGGGGGTAGAATAAGGGAATTTGAGTAACGACTTGGGGGAATGTCGCCCAAACCAATATTGACCCTGTGGGAGGTTGAAATAGGGGATTAGTGGTTTCGTAGGGTTCTCAGGGGGTCCCTGAGGTAGGATTTCTTCGAATAGTGGGACTTCGAGGAGTGGAGAAGCCTCTGTGGGAGGGATGGTATCTCCAATTTCAGTTCCATTGGAAGATATGACACACACTTGTGCTGAGGAGTGTATGAGCGGTGGTGCTCTATGGTATGCCCCTAGAAAGGATGGGTCTTTGAAAATTATGGGGGCCATCTCCATGAGTGGGTAGGCGTCGACACTAGTGCATACAAGAGGTAGAATGTTATCTATGTTGGAGGAATGGTTAGGATCGTAAGTTGAAAATTGGTCGATGGTGATGATCTTCCCATTGTGGGCGAACATCATCGTTCGAAATATAGAAGAGGCCACTACATTCATAGCGTACATGTACCTATGTTCAAACAGGATGTTGTAATCGAGCGGGGCATCGATAAAATCGATAAGGATGGTTTTTCCCCCGGGTTCAATGGGGACATTTTAAAAGATCCCTTCAGGAGAGGATGGGCATCCATCATAATCTCCCAGAGTGATGGCGAATGGTATTAGCTTAGGGGAGCCAATTTTATTCCATATAGTTTTGGGAATGATGCATGTGGATGCACCTTCATCAACGATACATCGATGAACTGTGATGTTCTGAATTTTGACTGGTATCTAAAAATCTACCAAAGCAGGGAGATGAGGTTCTCCACAATCTAGGTCAAAGGTGATGAGTCTAGTATCAACGGGGTCGACTACCCCCAAGGAAAAAATCAAGGATTTTCATTGAGTGGGACATGTTTGGAGGACCTCTAATACCGACATGGATGCAGGATATTGTGCAAAGTCATCCACCAGACTGTAATTGTGTGTCTCCCTAGCCTGAGGGTTGTTGACATTCCTCATAATGGGATGCGAGGAATACAAATGGGGGGTTCAGTGTTAGGGCATGGAATCATCAAGGGTTGTCCAGCGGTAGCTGTAGCTGCAACTGAAGTGGTGGGAGTAGCTTTAGGGGGTGTGCCATATTGAAGACTGTGCATTTGCAGAAGAATTTCTTCTTTGCTGGTGAGGAGGATATTGCGATCCACCAAATTTCTAGGGAGTTGATACTGTCCCATTTGTGGTGGGGTCGGATGCATATCTTGTTGGGTATTCATCACACCTTGGTGTGGAATAGGTTTTTTCAACACAACCTAGAGTGATTGTTTCAAATACTATTATGAGGCCTACTGAGGGGCAGGCGACGCTGGAGGATGTGGCACATTCATGGAATCTTTCATTTGTTTGAAGTCAGAAATTTGGGGGAAATGATGAGTATAATGACCATGCTCACTGAAAATAACACAAGGGAAGTTCATCTAGAGGTTTTTGTTGTTCCTCCCTTGGAGTTTGTTTTTATTTCCCCCTTGGTAGTTATGGTTTCCCTCAATAGGTTGGTTTTGTTGGGGGTTGTTTCCTCCTGGTCCCAAGTTATTATTGTTTCGGTATTTTACTTTATTTTTTGAATTATTTGGTTGATGGGCTGAATTTGTTGTATTCAATTGTTCAAAATTTTGAAATTGTTGAATGGGAGAGGGTTGAACAAAGTTAACCCCAGCATGTGGTTTTCCTTGTGGAGAAACAATTGTCTATGGAGGACAAGGAAATGGAAAGTATGGATTATTGTGTGTCAATGATCCGTAGGGTGCATAGGAAGGTGTAGCACTTTCACTAGAACCCATATTATAATTTGAGGTAGAATGGGTACCTGAACTTGGTTGATAGGTCGTTAACATCATGGGTATTGGCGAGGGTTCACTCATGGGTGGAGGGGGTGGCACAAGATATGGTTGTTGGTAAGGGGTGGGAGGGTAGTAAGATGGTCCTCCATATGTCGGTGGATATTGGGGTGTACCATACATGGGTGGTGTTTGTATGTACATATTATGGTGTGTAGTGGTACCAATTAATCCATCTTCCAAATGAAACATCTCAAGTTTATCCTGGCTGAATGGTATAGGTCTTGGGGCGTTAGGTAGTCCTGTGTATAAGTATCTTGACTAAGCATAAATGAGGTCGTATTGTTGAGCCTTACTGATGACCTCCTCTTTAGTTTGGGGGAAGGTGGAGGCCACATCTTTGGCAAGGATAGAGACAAGTGGTATGAGAAACCAATAAAAGCATTGTTCTTTGGTGGTTTCTTCTTTTCATAAAATACATCGTTGGTGCCATTCATGAATGTGGTGGGTGATATGCGCGACTAAGGATTGTTTAAACTTAGAGAGAAGTTCTAGACCATTGTCATGATGAACTGGTAGTTGAAAGAAGGTCAAAAATGTTTTGGCCAATGATTCAAAGTTCATATGTGACCCTGACTTTTCGTCCACATACCATTTGGATAATGGCCCTGTGAGTGTGGGCTAAAATAACCTTAAATGGACGGAGTCGTCCATGATTTTGTTTAAAGAGCACCATAAGTGGAAGGTCATGATATGGTTGGAGGGATATTCTCTCGCCTTTCCTTCAAACTTGGGGATGTCTAAAGGTAGTTTGGTAGGCATTGTGGGCCATGTGGGGTCATGCAATATAGGGTCATTCGTGATCTTACTAAGATCAAGTATGTTGAGGGAGGCCAAATATGGCATGTGGAGTGGTGGTGGAGGATTATTTCCAGCCATGGTGTGAGCATGTTATGTACCTGGCCCTTGAGGGGGATTGGGTGGGGTTGTACTTCCCCCTTGAGAAGAAGTTTTCCCCCTGCTTCCTTTTAAAGGAGAGATAGTGGATGAATGGCCTTGGGAATTGGACCCAAGTAAAGTGGAACCAAGTAAATATGATCCCAAAATAGTATCACTCACAGGGGTGTGAGAGGGTTGAGCTGATGAGTTGGAAAAACTAGGAACTCCTCATAGGATAGGAGGGAGGTTTTGAAAGCTTCTGAAATGATGAGGATTCTGTGTGTCCCCTATGATGTCCGAATAGAAAAGTGAAAGTGTGAAAATGGTAATGAGAGAAATAAATGAATAAGAGACTTGTATAATTTGGACCTTCACAATATATCTCACAATCATATGTAATCAAAAGAGTCTCATACATAAATCAATTGAAACGAAACATACATGTGGGTAGGTGGATTTTTTCTACGTGGGAGAACAAAGTAAAAAAATGCTCATGTCCTAAAAAGATGTAATGTCCTTCCTCTCAAATAGCATTGGACCTTCCAATAGCACTCAACAGTGGGGTCTGAATCCACCGGAAAAAAAACTAGTGAAGGATGAAACAATCAATTATAATGAGGGGTAGAGGGTGCATATCCCGAAAGAGATGGTGATATTTCCCAATATCCAAACTAAATCTGATCAAGGTGCAATTGCAGCCCACAATTGACACCTGGGTAGATGTCCTAAATTTTTTCCAGTAGGTACCTCGGTCAAAGTGCGGCATTTAGATTTTCGGCCTTGGAAATGGGTCACGGGATGGATCCCTTCCAAGAGGTGGGTTCCTCAAGGGGGGACACACAAAACAATCAGAACTCGGCCTTCGACCCTTCAAGGGTATCTCACTTCCTTATGGTGTTAGGAACACTTGACTTGGAGGATTTTAAATTTCCTTATTTGTCAACTTCTAATGTTTGAAGATGTGAGAACCAGATAATGGGGAGTTATTTGGATGCTTATCCCCAGGATCCTACCTAGAATAAAAAATGTCTTTTGGCACCTCCTGTGGGGGAAAACTTAGTGAGTTTTTAGAAAAAATTTAGATGTGGTTGTTTGAGAGATTGGGGGTGTGAACCAATCTCATTCGAATTAAGTGGGTGTGGATAATTTCTTCAAGAAATGGTGGGACGTTTCATAATCCCTTTGGAGGAGACCTACTTCAACCTCCACAATTCGAGATGAAATTATGTGAGTGAGGAGTGACTTTGTGTGTGAGCAAGTGATAAAATGTGCCAAATTTTTAATAAGTTAGGTGTCACCTTGCAACATGTGGACTTCCTATGGTCCTTATAATTCTTGATTACCTATCTTACTAGATTGCATTGGTACAAACTTGCAGAATTTTAAATTCCCTAGAGAACTAGCATGCAGACATATGGGTCCTTACTAATCCTTTAAAACTCCCTAATGCAATTTAAATAAGAAAGCTTCAAAAAACTATTCTAGTTTTCAAACATGTGGGCATGTATGGGCCTGTTACTATAATATTTAAACTCCCCTAGTGATGTAAACTAAGAAAGTAGCTTCAAAAAATATCCTAATTTTGCAACATGTGGGCATGTATGGGCCCTTACAGATTTAAGATGTTTGAAAAAAAGAAACTAAGAGGAACCCTAGGGGGGGGATTTTTCCTCTCCTAAAGATTGTGTTAAGGGAGATGAAATGTCCCCCTAATCACTTTTCTGATTCTCAAGATCGCTCTATGGTGCGAGAGAAGAAAATAATCAATGATTGAAGTTTGATTTCTGGTCCCAATGCAAGTGTTTATATATGTGATAGTAAAGAATCTCAACTTAACTTTTACAATAAAAAAAATCCATCAATGTGGAAAATCAAAGCAAAAGAGGAGAAATATGGTTCTTTTTAACCCCCTAAGTGCCTATGTTTTGACTAACCCTCCATGCAGAGAGGGAATATAAGTGTAGTGCATTTACAAATTGCATAAAAGCATGATTTTGAAGGCTAGAGGACTTCAAAACATCACAAAAAACTCTTACAATGTTGAAATTCTGGACAGATGCATGGGTTACAATTCAGACAGAGGCGTAGTGGGCACACAATGCGTAGAGAACCAAGGACCTTTTGGTGCACTGTGATCAGAATGCGTAGAGAAATGAAGTTCTTTTGGCGCACAATTCTCGAAATGCGCATCTGCGGGATGGAAAATTGTAATGATCCCAAGCCATTATGCAAGGATCATCACTGTTTTGGTGTCTTTTTAAAACTTTTTCTGAGTGAGGTATTTCGTCAAACACTTTGTTGATCTACCTTTTAGATGTGTTTATATGTGTGTATGCAGCAAATAATAGAAAGAGATAACCATGGAACATACCTCA
>JASDQU010884652.1:3900-16554 GCA_032191745.1 Picea mariana
GAAGTCAACTCTAACCACCGACGGTTATATGTGGGCAAGATCATCTTGATTTCATGGAATATGGTTAGATATTGAAGCTATAAATAACAGACTCTATGGATCATTATTATCAAGTGGATTAACTAGATCAAGTGATAAAGTGATATCATTGTTGTGTACAAGATGTCCATTATGCATTGTGATGTTTTGATCATAGTGTGTTGTGCTTAAGTGTTGTAACAATGTCTCTAGACATCACCTTTTATGTCTTCAAAATATTATTTCTTCTTCAATTATCTACAATATTGTTCGTTTGTTTCGTATCAAGTTACACCCTATCCCCAACATGGTATCAGATCCGATGGTTTGAAACCTCACCTGTTATCCACAAACCTTGTTGAGTCTGATCTATTGTGTGTTTGACTCTGGGTAGGTGGTTTGCATATTGTAATTTGTTGAAATAGATCTATTTTGTCTAGATATCGAAGATGGCTTTGAAGATTGATCCTATAATTTAGAATGGATCAAATTACATAGTATGGGCACCTGGCATGGAAACCCTATTGAAGAATAAAGGACTATGGTAGTATATGAAGATTGTGATTCCCTATCCAACAGATGAGTAGGAAAATTTCATTGTTGATGGAAAGAAGGATGAAGTTGTGGGGGTCATCGTGACTTATATATCATGGGAGATTCATTTTCACATCAGTGGAATTGATTTCCCTCATCAAGTTTGGAAGAAGCTAAAGTAGTTGTTCAACAAAGTCGATGAAATCCACATCATGCAATTGGAGAAAGTGTTGATCTCTCTTGATCCCCATTCCTTTGATAGAATAAAGGACTATTTGTCGTGTGTAAAAGAACTCCAGTTGAAAATGGGAGAATTGTTTACGGGCGTTTATGACACACCGTCAACTGGAAGGGAATAGTCCAGTCCTAGGTTGTCTAAATAACCCAATCCATTTTGAATAACTACCCCTGACGGGTTTAACGGCTATGTTAGCCGATAAAGGGATCTAATCAAGCAAGTAACTAAGAATCCTAAGAATCCTCAAGGATTTATGCTCTAGGATGATAATCCTAAGAGAAAGCAACTAAGAATCCTCAAGGATTTATGCTCTAGGATGGGTATGAGTATTAATACTAACAAGCAACTAAGAATCCTCAAGGACTTATGCTCTAGGATGGGTGTGAGTATTAATACTAACAAGACATAGGTGATTATAATCAAATCCAAAAGATCACTAATAATAATTTCATATATGACAACAATAGCTTGGAGAAAGTAACTTCATACAAATATATTGGAATCGATCTACATCGCAAGCTTAACTAGAACTATAGTATTGATAAAATGATAAATGGAGGGTGGAAAGCTTACTTTGGCCTTGGAAAAAATTGTAAATTGATGGAACTTTGGGTATGGGCTAAAAAGGAACTCCTCTTTTAAACTCTTGTGAATCTTGTTACCTTATATGATTGTGAGTTTTGGGGTTGCAACATATCTAGAGAATCACAAAGACAGATCGAGCTAATCCATAAGAATTTTATAAATTATAATCTTAAAATTGAAGGCTATACACCCTATCCTATTCTCCACATAAAGGCAAGTCTTTCCCTCATTGGGAGCATGGATATTACTAGCTACATTTAATGTAAAAGAACAAGATAAACAACATGGAGGGAAAGAATCTTCCTAAGATTGCCTCAAACTCCAATCAAAACCACTATTGGCTCAAGCGAGGTTAGCAGAAAGATGTCAAGTCTTGGATGAAACATTGGGGAACAGATGAAGAATTAGAGGATAAGAGAAAATTAAGATAATATAAGGAAGTAATTAAACCTAATCTATGGGATGAAAGGTATCTCTATGTAGAATCAAAAGTATCTTTATGTTTTAACTAAAGCAAAGAAGAAAATCAACATTGCTAAAATAAAAACGAACTCTCATGAGCTTCATAGTAAAATAATTTCTGATCTTTTACACTGAGAGAGTTCAAGAAGAAAGTTAGATTATTTTATAATACTCCACTTCAATCTTTTATAAAAAAATAAAATTCTAAAACAAACCAAATAATTTCTTACCTTTCTTTAATTAACATTAAAAATCATTATCATTGTTTTTCTTAAAATTAATTGATGTTTAAATTTATTTTAGTTTTTTATTACTGTAAATATTGAAACATTTTTTGTTATGGTTATTTTTTAAAGACCACTTATCAATTCCACATCAAAAATATGGAATTACACATGTTCGTTAAGCTAAACAATAGCAACAATTAAAAAAAAAAACACCATCCTAAAATTAAATATTAACAAATTGTAATCATCACATGGTAATTAAAAATTCATTTTTTTATTTTATTGACAAAACTATAATTAAAAGACCCCAGAGAAGTCGCCACATGTTCAAATCATGATAAAATACGCATGTGCCTCCAAACATCCAGTTGGGTGGTGGAGATTATTGGATAAGACGTTAACACTACCACATTCACTTATTCACTCATTGAGTGAGTAGTGTCGATGGCTATTCACCAGTTATAATAATGGGTGTTGGATAAACATTCTACTTTTTGTTTTTTTTTGTTGGAATTTGACGATGTAAATTTGCACAAAATCACTATTTTTTGTTGTTTAAATTGCATTTTTGAATGCATAAATGGATTCATTGTGCTGAAAAAACCTTTGGGGAACTTCGATTATACAAACTTAGCCACTCAAATCTATAGATCCAACCATTCCTCATCAGATTTCGGGTAAAATCAAATTGAAAAAATTGTCGAAAAAGAACTAAAAAGTAGAACGTTTAGACTAATCACTTGTGTGAATTATTTTTTTGAATTATTTGATTGATATAGGAAGTTGATTTTTCCTTTGTGCAGATTTCTATAAAATCATATGCACTTGCTTTTTCTTTTGTGCAGATTTCTATAAAACCATGTGCATGATTCTTCAATAGAATTATGTTGCATTCAAATATCTGTACTCTCGTGCTTTGAATTTCTGGTATAAATTCATATGCATGAATCTTCAATCGCATTATTTTACAATCAAAGATCTATACTTACCTGCTTTGAGTTTCTTTTTTTAGTGTCCACAGTAGGAGCTGATCATAGAATAAAAATAAGGATGATATGGATTACAGCGGTATGGTAGCCATGGCTTACAGAGGTATCCCAACTACCTCTCATAAATTTCATACCTTTCAACTTCTATACTTTTGTTTAGGTTGAGTCTATAAGTTTTGTACTTTGGCAAGGACTTGTCATAAATTCAATAGAGCATTAAATTAATGGTTGTGGAGGCAATCCTTTTGGATTTTCAAATATTTTTTAAGAGGATTGAAGTAATAGGGTGCATTGATTTAAGTGATAATGATATAACATAAAAAATAGGGTGAATTGGTTTCACTGATAATACTATGGAAAATTATTTAGTATAATCAAGTAGTTGTATTCATTTTAACAATGATATAACATAAAACAATAGGGTGCATTGATTTCAATCATAATACTATGAAAAATGATTCAATGAATTAATTAATTTAAGAAATGACACATGTCCCTCCTAAAAGAATAATATGTGCTCTATGATATATTCTTGGAGAAAGTTTTAAGGGAACTATCTTAGTTTTGGCATTTTTATGGGCATATTTTCCAATCAATTTTTCCCAAAATATGGCCAAAACCTGTTGTAACTCCATATTTGAGTGATTCATTGTGTATAATTTGAGTGCCTTGAGAGTTTTGAATCCATTTATGCATTCAAAAATGAAATTTAAACAATAGAAAATGGTCATTTCACTGAGATCTCTTGAAAAAGTTCAAAAGGATGAATGTTTAAACAATGCCATATTAGTTGTGATCTACCATTTATAACAATTAGTTGCATTGATTTAATGAAAAAAAGTATGCATTGATTCAAATGATGATACAATGATTCAGTGAATCAAATCCATCTTGGTATTTCCCTCCTTTTAGAGTGAAATCTTTCTCGGTGCATCGATTTCAGTGATGATACTATGAAAAATGATTCAATGGATTAATTACTTGAATAAACGATTCAATGGATTAATTAATTGAAGAAATGATACGAAGGAAATTAATCCTCTATATTGAATTAAAGTGTGATATAGAACAAATCATCAAGTCAAATGAATTTAACAATAACGTAGTGAAAACCAATTTTGAAATAGATATATAATTTGAAGTCCTATACTTTTTTTGGTTATGTGTGAATTATTTATTAGTATTTTCACATTAAAACCATGATAATATTAATATATATAAAACTTGAAAAACGGACGATGTCTAAAATTTATCAAGGTCTCACTTTTACTCCAATATCTCCAACTAAAGCTTTGAATGGTCTCCAATTTAGAACTCCATTTTCATATGATTGTTATAAAAAGATGGAAAAGTGTGTCGGTGTGTGTAGGAGAAAAGCAGAAGAAAATAGTTTGATGTCAATTACTATGTAATATATGTGTTATTCAATATGTTCCTCACATCACTTATTAGTGATATGTTGCAGTATATATGTTCAATATCTTAACAATTCCATTTTGTTATTATTCAACATCTTCATCACTAAACATTGTTAATTTGTTATTATTTGGATTCATAATGATATAAATTTCAAAGTATCAAGTTCATCTTAAACATTTACATATACATAAACATTATCAAATATACATATAGATAAATATTATCATCTAAAAATTTAACGTTCCTTCCCACAACTGAAACCTTAGTCACTTGGTTCATGTTCATGTTCAAATTTGGCGAGCTTGGAGTTCACCAAAAATTCGATAGTCAAAATTTTGGTGATAAAATTCGACATTAAGTTCGATATAGTACAAAATTTGAAAAAATAAAAACAAATATAATAAAAATGGATACTCTCATTATAAGTTTAAAATACATATGATAGAAATGAAAATAGCATGACAACATGATTAATCATGAAACAAATATATTTTAAAAACACGTCATCTTGTTCAAAATCTAAAATCATGTTTATGAAAGTTTGAAACATAGCATTAAAGACATGAACATAACATTAAAAAGTTTTACAAAAGTGAGCATGCAAAAAGAAAACTAGAACATAAACACAATTTTCATTCTTGATGTTCATGTGGCCTACTAGTTACATAAAAAAGCTCTATGTCATCAAGAGCACTAGGGGCAGTAAAACAACTAGAAGTATGATCACCATTGAATTCAACACTAGTTGAGGCTCTATAACTCTGAATGCCAAGATCATCTCCATCTTTTAATGCATCTGGAACAAGACTGAGCCATGGAGTAGAAGAATTGGATAAGTATTTAACCACATTCTGTAAAGCCAACAATAAGTTACTGCGAACGTAAACAAGATCTTCTAATTTTCTAGATAAGAATCTATTTATTTTCTTGGAATGAATATAGTTAAAGGAACTCCAATTCCTTTCACAAGTTGATGCACTTGATCCCTGGCTCAAGACACAAATTACAAAAAATTTCAATTTTGGGGCCCCTAATCCATAAAATCCCCACCATATTGCTCCAACAACTTTAGTCCTATCATACTTTGTTGATTTGGTTGCAAATACTCCTTCTTCTAATATGTATGCCCCGAGCTGATATCTAACTAAATATGCAATTGATGGATCTGGAGGTAGCTTGTCAATAGCCTCATAAAATCCACTCATGACTCGTCATCATGATGTCTTGATATTCCAAACAATGTAGGGTCTAAATATCATTTTGTTGCATGTAAAGGACTATGCATAATCTTCCATCTTTGATAAATTACCTCCCATATCTCCTGGGAATTAGCTTCCACATTATCAAAAGCACTTGCAATGGCTTCCTTGCAACAATCCATGCCCTCATAAATAAAACCCATACAAGGTTGTTCATCTAACAAATGCTTTTGTATTTTTCCATAATTATCTTTCCTGCACCAACACAATTTGAGGCACTATCTGTGATAACTTGGACAACATTATTCTCCCCAACCTCTTGAATTTCTTCATCCAAAATTATGAAAATAAATTCTTTTGTCTTCACTTCATCCATTGCATTAATTGCTTTAAAAAAATATACCCCTTGAGGGAAATAAACCAACACATTAATCAATGGACGTTAACACAAATCTGACCAACCATCACTCAAAATCGTGCAATCTGCATGCTTCCAAGTCTGTCTAATGTCATCCAACATGTTTATCACTCTGTCCTTTGTTTTGTTGAGAAAAGTGGTCCTTAAAGCCCTGGATCAAGGAGGAACATACCCCTTTCCAAAATCAATGGTGTTTTTCAATACATTTTTAAAATATGGACTCCTGACCACATTGAATGGAATTGCACGTGCATAATTTAATTCTGAAACAACATCATCAACTTCTTGTTTTTCAATAGGTTTCCAAAATTGGTTTAATGTTTTGGTTCCACCTGCATTTTTTGAGGCAGAACTTGAGCCACCGATGTTTGATGAAGAACAAATGGTGTTTGAGGAAGACATGGAAATCTCCCTTTCAATTCATTGCCTCTTCATATCCCTTTTTCCCTTTTCTACCTTTGATTTCTTGTAGTCTTTCTCCAGTGCATCTTTCTACTCATCAGATATATTTGTGCATCCTTCCATGGCACCTCCACTTCCATTACTAATACTAAGGAGAAGTTCCATGACTCTTTTTAAAGAGGCACTAAATTTATGTCCACATAACTGATAGACAAGACTATTCCCCTCTTTCTTGACATGTTTCTATGCCCCAGCTGTAGATTTTGGAGGTGCCCTTGGTGACTGAATGAAGGTTTTGCATTTTTTATTTTTTTATTTACAACAATTAGATTTTAAAATTAAATTCGGAAAGGAGAGGGTTCTACTTCTAAGTTCTAACTTCTGATTTCTAAAACAAATAATTATACATAGATTAAAATAAATAAAATACATTGATAAAAATAAAAAATGCACATGATTTGGAGTCTGCTCAGTGCTACTGCTCACTATTGTAGCTTGTTGGGGATTGTTCTAAGTTGAGAGTGGACACTAGACTATACAGTGGATAGTATCTACTATCATGTAAAATCTAAATTTCCAGATCGAACACCTCGACAGAGTACACTGTCAGGCTTCGACAATGTGAAAAATAGAAACGTTATGTTGCATGTAATGTGAAAAAAGGATTATGCATGACAAGATGAATTGTTGGAGGCTATGTTCATTGTTTAGAGAAACCATTGGATAAGGGTCTAAGGAATTACATGATGTGTTTATGAGAAGATAGAGAAGATTCATAGAATTACCTGTGGGAAATGGACTATGCAAAGTAAGCCCTCAACACTCAGGGTTACAAGCTCAGCCCTTAGGATACGTTGGAAGAGTTGAAGTGTCATTGGCCCGTTGGGGTCATTAATGCTCACTTCTCACCACTATAGATGATCAATGAACTATAGTTTTTTGTCGGCTCAGACTTCATTTGCAGACCCGCGGACCATGGTGGGGACTCGGGCATGCTAGAGATTTAGTGTAATATTCCAGATATAAAAGTATGTAGAATAGAAATAAAATGCTATAAATGGTAGATAAACAAAAAAATAACCATAACAACACCACAATAATACCAATATGATACCAAAATAACACCAGAATGAGCACTTTGATTACTGAGAGCAATGTTCACTTGCCTCTTCGAGGGGGAAACTTCCAGTCGAGTAGAGCTCTATTACAATAATATCCAAGACAAAAGTTCGGATACCCTCGACTCCTATTTATACTAAATATGTCTATCAAAATAACTGTCTAGAGGAAGATCCTTCTAGAAGCAGAAGCTTCTATTATGTCTTCTTACATTCAAATTATTCTTCCTTATTGCTAGGCCTTATTAATATTGACCTTTATTACATCGAAATATATTATTCTACCTACATGAGGGGTTAGGTCCCTAACATGTCCTCCCCCTTAAAAATAGCCTTGTACTCAAGGCTTGAGATGTGCAAATTGTTGCAGAATGGTAGTTGGTTCCCAAGTGGCATCTGTTGGGGTTGTATCTTTCCACTGGACTAACACTTCCTTAATGGTTATTTGACGCAGGTGGCGCTCACACTGGTCCAAAACTACTCGTGGTTGTAGCGAAATGGAGCCTTCTTCGTCCAACTCGGGAAGGTTGGTTTGAGTTTGGCACTTAGTTTCAATCACCTTATTTAAGCAGGAAACATGAAAAATAGGATGTATCTTAGAATGACTGGGAAAAGCTAACTAATAGGCCACCTGTCCCACACGCTTGAGAACGGTATAAGGACCATAAAATTTGGGCGCTAGTTTCTGACAATGGTCAGCCTTTAGGGAATTTTTCTTTGTAAGGTTGCAGTCGAAGAAACACATGATCCCCTTCCGCAAATTTATGTTCAAAGAACCCTTGATCTGCTTGTTGCTTCATGCGATTCTGGGCCATGACCAAATTCTCTTTGAGGGTATGGAGAATAGCCTCTCGAACTGTAATTTTTTGGTCAATTGCCTGGACCTTCGAGACACCTAGTAAATATGAGAGAACTGAAGGCGGTTTTTGTCCATATACCGATTCAAAAGGAGTCATGCAGGTAGTTGTATGGTATGAAGTGTTGTACCACCATTCAGCTAGTGGTAACCATTGAGCCCACTGATTTTTCTTTTCTGATGAAAAACACCACAAATATGTTTCCAAACACTTGTTGACAACTTCAGTTTGACCATCAATCTGGGGATTATAAGATGTGTTGAGATGCAATTGGGTTCCTTGTAGCTTGAACAGTTCTTTCCAAACATGGTGAAAGTTGAGTCACGATTAGAAATAATAGAATGTGGCATGCCATGAAGCTTGAAGACCTGATTCATGAAAAGTTGAGCCACAATGGATGTTGTAAATAGGTGTTGAAGAGCACATAAATGAGCATACTTGGAAAGGAGATCAACTACCGCCATGATGACTGATTTATTTCCCAATATAGGTAAGCCTACAATAAAATCCATAGAGATATCCTGCCAACTAGTAGGTGTAATCAGAAGCGGTTGTAGTGTCCTAGGAGATTTGACTACTTCTCCCTTGTTGCATTGACACAAATCACATTCAGCCACAAAATTATGACGGCCTGTTTCATACCATCCCATAAAAAGGAATGTTTGAACCTGTCATAGGTTTTGGTAAACCCGGAGTGCCCGGCTATGGGTGTAGCATGAAGCTTAGAAAGTACCGTGGATTTAAGTTTTGACTATTTACTTAAATACAAACGACCTTTGTATCAAAGCTCATCATGGAGCCAAGAGTACCCTGGGGAAACTGGAGAATTGGATTGCAATTGTTGTATCAGATGCGAACTTTTGGGATTGTGTAGCCATTCCTGGAGAACGACTTGGAGCCAATCTGGTACAATGAATGAGAGAGAAAAAAGGGACCCTTCATCTTCATATTTTCGGGAAAGTGCATCCGCAACCACATTGTCTTTACCTTTCTTGTAAATGATCTCATAATCATATGCAAAGAGCTTAGTCACCCATTTTTGTTGCTCTGGGGAGGAAATGCGTTGTTCCAGAAAATACTTGAGGCTTTGATGATCTGTCTTAATTTGGAAGTGTTGCCCCAATAGATAAGGGCGCAAAAGATCAACTGCATGTAGAATAGCCAACATTTCCTTTTCATAGATTGATTTGCCCAAATTTCATTCAAACAGTTGTTTGTTGGCAAAGGCCAGAGGTCAACCCTCTTGCATAAGGACAACGCCAATTCATTTCCCTGAAGCATCACATTCCAGGACAAAGATCTTTGTGAAATCAGGAAGGGCCAATACTGGAGTGGTGCACATGGCCATATTCAAGGTTTGAAAATCCCGAGTAGTTGTTGGAGTCCAAGTGAAAGAATTATTTTTAAGGAGTGCATTGAGAGGTGCCACAATCTTTCCATAATTCTTAACAAACTTGTGATAATAACCTGTTAAGCCCATAAATCCACGCAAGCTTTTGAGATTCTTTGGGTGAGGCCAGTCTTTCATARCTTCAATCTTTTTAGGATCCACCTTGRYGCCATCCTTGCCAAGAAGATGACCCAAGCACTCGACTTCTGAGGCGCCAAAAGCACATTTAGATTGTTTTAGGAAAAGTTGGTGTTGAGAGAGTAGATGGAGAACTCGATCCACATGACAATATGGTTTGTCCAAGTTTTGCTATAGATGAGGATATCATCAAATAAAACTAAGAAAAAATGACAGAGAAAAGGATGGAAAACATGATTCATGAGGCTTTGGAAAATGGAGGGAGCATTACACAAGCCAAAGGGCATGACCAAAAACTCATCGTGCCCCTCATGAGTTCTAAAGGCAGTCTTAGGACTGTTTGCTTCTTTCATACAGATCTGGTGGTAGCTAGAATGAAGATCAAGTTTAGTAAAGAACTGGGCGCCACTCAATTCATCCAAGATGTCATCAATGACAGGAATGGGAAATTTGTCTTGGATGGTGAGTTTGTTGAGGGCGCAAAATTCAGGACACATGTGCCAAGAACCTTATTTCTTCATGACCATGACCACAGGAGAAGAGTAGGGGCCTGTACTAGGACGGATAACACCTATGTTAAGTAGTTCTTGAACCATTTTCTCAATTTCATTTTTTTTGGGAAAAGGGGTGATGATAGGGACGGATATTGGGAGGAAGGATTCCTGGGACAAGGGGAATGGAATGATCATGAACACCACAAGAAGGAGAGAGTACCTGGGGAGTGGAAAAAACCACTTGATGTTTAGAGAGAATGGATTGGAGGTCATGTGGCACAAAGGGTGTCTCAGTTGCTTTTATGGCATGGAGTTGGGAAATAACGCCCAAATGACCTTTTTGGAGCATCTTTTCCATTCGATGGGAATTAATGATCTCAGGGGAATTGGCCGTGATTCCTTGGAACTTATATTGTTGGCCCTCCTGGTTGAATTGCATGGTTAATTCCTTAAAATCCTTGAGAATAGGACCCAAAGTCCTTAGCCAGTCTACACCCAACACAATATCACAACCACCCATGTCGATAGAAAACATATGAGATTTCAGGTGGTAGTCACCAATTTGGAGACGCACATTTTCACAACACCCTCCACATTTCATGGACCTGCCATTAGCAATCATGATTTGGAAATTGTTGACTGCACGGATATAGCAATTAGTTTATGCGGCAATGCGGCGATGAATAAAATTATGGGTTCTTCCACTATCAACAAGAATGATGACCTTCCTATGCTTGATGTAGCCAATTAGTTTGAGGGTTTGGGGAGCAGAGAAGCCAGTGAGAGCATTTAGCGAAATGACCGGTTCTACTTTGGGAGGGTTGGAGGGAGGGGTTATGTCAGTGGGCTCGGTTGACGTAAACTCAAGGGGAGCTTCAACATACTTTTCTGAAACATCCTCTGAGATGGCCATCAAAATATTTTGTTCCTTACACTTGTGTCCCAGAAAATATTTTTCATCACAATTATAACAAAGGCCTTTGAGTTGGCGTTCAACCATTTCGGCTCTGGTCAATATTTGAATCTTTAGTGGAGTAGGAGGAGTGGTATTTATTAGTTTAGTGCGAGGAATAAAGGAGGGTTTCCAGTTTTGAGAAGAGACAACATGTTGTGCTTCCTTATCTCTTTTAGTAGCCTCCACCCAACTCTGAGGTCGATCCATGAGGACATGGGCACAAATCTCATCCTTGAGGCCACTGATAAAAAATTATTTGAAAAACGCATCAAACATGCCCTCTATACAAAAAGTCAATCGCTCAAAGGAAGCTATAAAGTCTTCCACTGTGCCAAATTGTTTCAACTTTGTCAAACAACCTAAATGGTTGGTGTTAGTGTCAAAGCGTTCATAAAGCTCTGCCACAAAGTGTCTCCAAGCAATATACCCTTGACGAGAAAATTTTTCTCCATTGCCACCATTGCCAATGTTCTTGATCTAGATGGAGAACACCATACCAGAGTTTGGCCAAGTCATATGTAATGTCGTACAAAGAGAAATAATGTTCCATTTGAGTTACCCAACCAGTGGGATCCGATCCATCAAATTTGGTCACATCCACATGTAGAAGGCGTAGGTCACGCTGAAAGTGATGGGGCTGAAAATTATGGGAATGAGAGGAAGTTTCAGCTTCGATATGAAAAGGTGGGTCAGATAAAGGGGGATCTGCAGGGATATGCAGCTTGGTGCAGATCATCAAAGCGACAGACTCAATATGGTTATTAATGTCTTGTTTGAGGTCTTCTTTGAGTTCCTTGATTGAGGCGGCGATGGAGGAATGCATGTTTTTATTGATGGTGGAAATATTGGCACTGAGTTGTCTCACTTCTTGTTGGGTCTCTGTGAAATTAGATTGCAAGGTATTGAGGCGATCTTCCAAGTATTGGCTACGGGTATGGGCCATGATGACGAGGGAACCGAAAAGGGGCAGGTAGGGTCAAAAAAATTGCTAAAAAATGATAGGTGTGAATGTGATAAGGGTGAAGAGATAAGTCCAATGGAATAGGTCTCAAATAATGGTGCAACAAAATCTAGACCTTTTTTTTACACCTGTGGAGTTATACTCCGGTCTGAACAGTATTGCAGTGATGAAATGCCCAGATGCTTAATCAGGAAGAAATGTGTAGTGATTTGAAAACTCAAACACAGTTGCACGGAAATAGATCTTGTGT
>JASDQU010884652.1:29837-42449 GCA_032191745.1 Picea mariana
TCCACATGGTAGTTTTGTTATCCATGCTCATCGCTTTCCTTGACGTACCCATTGGGTGCATGATTCCAATTCAATAGTTCACAAGAGCTATCATGATTTCATCTTCCTTTCCAAGGTTTTTCTGCACGGGAAACTACCCACTGTGTGCATGATCCCAATAGTTTACAAGAATTATTAAGGTCTCCTCTTCCTTGTGTTCACTCACCCTCCAGGCCCAGGCTCAGGCATCCCCTTCACTGTTATACAGTCCCTCGGGTGATCCATCTTTCCCTACCAAGGTTTCCTTGCATAGGAAGAATTTCGGAGACTCTATCGAGTCTTATAGTTGAGGCATCCCTTAGACTTGCTCTATTGAGGTGTACCTCCGTCTTGTGTTACCTCAACACAATAATTTTCAGGCGATCATGGCTTATCACGGGGTTTTCATGGCTCAGCAGTAGCCTTTTTTTTTCATCATCTTCATCTTTGACATCCTTCATTTGTTCCTCCTAGACAGATCTTTTCTCCTCACATGTGTCACAAGTATACAACATTCATGAGACATCATTATAAATTCCAACTTTCAGAATTTTTATTGCAAATCTGTCACCCACAAATTTTTCCAATCTCTTCTTTTATTTTCAGATAAGTTCCGTACGAAACCAGATTCACAAGCATGGGACTTTCTTTCCCATAACATTTTAGCTCAACAGGAAATCGGTCTCCCTTATGGGCTTACAACATTGCCATATCCAAGACTCTTTCTTCCTACAATCATTCCTCAGCTAATCAAATTGTTAGTTCTCACGCACATACATTTTTATCACACCTTTTCAACTTCATCACAACAATTTCAGAATTGTGCATACTAACAATAAATTCACTTTCTCAAAAGGAAATACCATTCCTCGTAGTTTGGCTCAGTAGGTAATCGGTCTTTCCTATGGGCTTACCTCACTTCCATATCCATGACCCTTTGCTTCCTGCAATTCATTCTTTCCACAGCCAAACAAACTGTTAGTCTCATCTCAACATACCAAACTTTTCAAAACGTAATTCAACATTTCAAAAGGGTTTTAACAATTGTGCCAATATCCATGGCCACATTCATACCCAATGCATTCTTGCATTATTTTTCAAGTTCGTCACACTTTATGACCGATTCTTGGCCAGGGGGTGTTGGAATTTAACCAACCTTTTCCTCATATGGTTTATTCATTATCTTTCATTCTTATAGTAGGACCATACTGCCTGCTATAGGCCCATCATGATCCCAAATCAATACACATGAACTCAAAATTTTCACATGAATGCCTTTATGCATTCCTTGATTGTCAATGCATTCATGACATATCAATTCATGAATTCTTCCAAGGGTTACAAAGAGTGTTTACTACCAGAGGTTCATACCTCCATCATTCCGGTTCTTCATCCTAAGTCATACCTTACTTGGGTATCCAAGGAATACAATTGCCTTTCAAGTTTATGCATAACACTAAGACAATAAAATATTTCAGAAGGGGTTCTTACCAAATCCCTTCATACCTTGTGCCACATAGGCATGGATATCTTTATACTGTTTCTTGGCTGCTAGCACCCTCTTTCTTATTTTTACCTCATCACCAGTGCTTTATGGGGACTTTTACAACCCTGTCAACAATCTTTCACTCGCATCCTTCTCTTGGTCATTCTCTGTTTGAGGTTGCCCATCATTGGCAATTGTCTTCCTCAATAGCTCCAATTCATTTCTATACACAGCGTGCATCATCATAGACACAATTACATTAGTCGTAATATTAAACCAAATGCATGTATCATAACATTCGAATTCATAAACATCCTCAAATGTTTCCATAAGTGCAACACAAACAAATTTCGATTGTATCTTCGACAATACAATCCTTATTACTTATGGTGTCAAGACCTTTTTATTTTTATTGGCGTACCAGCTTTCTCATCCAAGGGAAAACATAATACGTAGCGAGGAAAGAGTTGAGGACTCTCCCATTCTTCCAACTCTTCCTACACCGCCTGGGACTTTTCAACCCAGCCGAGTTATCTCTAAGGCCTCACTGTCTCTTCTCTACTTTTGCAATTCTACTCCTTGTCGGGATATTCCTGCTCTTTTCCTTGAGTCGCCTTGGTTAGGCCTCACCCTAACCCTTTTTTGGATACCGCGGCATGCTTTAATAGAAACTCTTTTCTCATAATGAATCATGAACATGTGCATCCTACACACTTCCATTCGGTTATTAGAATGGTCAATATTTAGTTGTTAGTCTTCTATTAATTACACGATTCTTTCAAAATGTAATCCAGTATTCTTATATATGGACAAGCCTTGCAGCCCATTGTCCAACCTTCAACAATTTTTAGGGTTGTGACTATGTTCTTCTGACAAATTCCTTACACAGTTCCTCCACCGGGAACTCCTTCAGCATGCAACTCCCTTGTTGCATATCCATAACTATTTGTGATAGCCTCAGCCTTGAGTTAGCTTTAGCTTTTTACTAAATATTTCCCTTAAGGAATATAAACATGCGTCTTTGCTAACTTACATCTATGATGTACTTAACCATTTTCATAATCCTAAGTCTGCCTGTAGCTGTCATAGTTATATGGTGCAGACCCCCCCCCTTTCTCTGCAAGGGTTGTGACCTCTCAGTTTTAGGATCTTCTTAAGACTGAACTGAAACAAGATTTGATTCCCTGCTGGAACCTATAATAAATAATCCATGGGTCTTCACAAATTTCAGCCTATGTGTACAAGCGCTTAAACGCAAGTCTCTTCCATGTGACCACGCCTTGTGACCACACACTAACCCAAAAAGGTGCGTCGTGATTTCACGTATCGACGATATGAGTCAATCGACTCTCTGTCCTTCAAACTCTCGATACCCAAATGCTAAAATTTTGAATCAGATCAACGATCACCAACAACTCTCCAACCAACGGTTGTGATTATGTCAAGATTTTTCTTTTCACGACTTCAGGACTTTTGTTATGAAGCACCTCGAATCCTTTGATCCCCGAAATTGTGAAATTTAAGAGTTCTCAATCTGATGGTCTTGATTCTTCCATGATTTGACAGCTCAGATCTCGTCGGGATTTCACGATTTCGTGTGTCACGAAGTCGAAAGAACTTTCACCTCCGTTCTCCCGATCCCCGAAATTGTGAAATTCTCTCTGGATGATCAATGGTCCAGATCACTCCTTGATCAATGTCTATGATATTTTCGCGAATTTATCGTTACTTCTTCCAAGCCCTTTAGTTTTTGCAAAATTTCGGTATCTCCTCGCAACTAACCAGTGCACTACTTCTCCGAGATCGAACAACTTGAAACATTTCGGCTCTTTCTGAATGGATCTTGACTCTCGATCTTATCCAATCTTCAAAATTCTTTTCTGAAGGATTTCTCCCGCTCAATCCTCCGTACTTGTTCTTTCTTTGAACTTCAGTTTCCTGTGCTTCACCTTTGAACACTTCAACTCTTCAAAACTTAGAAACTTTTTCTAAGTGTTTCCTCTTGAGACTTAAAACCACTAATCCTCCTGGTATACTCTGCGCTCAACCTCTAGAGTTTTCAAAGTTTAACACAAGATTTATTATATACGCATGTTCGGCATACAAAATTTCCCCGCTATCTCTTCTGAGATTTTAAGTTACTTACAGGACCAATCTCATAGTCATAACTCATATGGATGTTACCCTCTCTTTATGTGAATAACCAACAAGGGCCACTCTTGGGAATTAGCAACAGTCCCAAAGGACTCCTCTTAATCTTGTTTAAATAGATTATCCTTGTTGTCGATTCTAACCATTATAGGTCAGGTAATATGACCCTACATATTTTCATCAGTCCTCTCAATTGTGAGGAGTTATATGCTCAGGGTTTAGTCTTTTAATAATGCAATAATTATAACTTTCTAAGGATCCTACCAGTCCTTACCAGATTTCCTAAATCATGAAGGAGTTCTTCATGAGGATCTTAATTCTTACCTAACCAGCCATCTCAATTGCAAGAGACTCTACCTGCTTTAGTAGGTAGCTATCGTCACACTATAACAGAACAACTCAGTCCATGTCCCTTTTCTGGCTTGTGCAGCTTCATAGCACAATTTATTCCATCACACTCAGGTCTTATTAGTAATATTGATCAATGCATCCCTAATCCTATAAGAGTAGTTATCATTTTGACAAAGGAACAATATAATTCCTTTGCCGGAATTCCGTAGAAATTCCCAAATTACAGTTTCATTTTGCAGTCCTTCTCCTTAAAGACAAAATGCAGATAACAATATCTCCTTACGCGACTCGTACATGAGCCCAAGCAGGCCAAGTTATGTAACCATGCTTTGATACCAATTTGTCACATACCCACTATAGAAAAAATAAAATTTTCGCTCTTCCTCAAGGGATAGAATCCCTGAATTCCTACGGGGGCCTAGCGTAGGCTAGCTCTTCCCTTATCCACCTCCATGTGATTGTTGGTTATGACCACAGGCCAAGCCAAGAGGCGCATTTCACATTTCGCAACTCAGCGATGCAAGAGATTCATGTCTTTCGACTCTTCAAACCCCGAAACTCGAAATCTTACCTTCGATGAGATCGACGGTTGCGAATCTCCCCCTGATCCGATGGTCTTGGCCATATCGGGATTTTGATAACTGGGAATTCAAAATGCAGTGACCCAAACCACTGGTCACTCCATTCCCTGAACTCTGATACACAAGTTCTTGTACGAGATCCAATGATCCTCAATGATTTGGATCCAACGGTCCAGATCTTTTCAGAGTTTCGTGAACCAAGAGTTCACGATGCAGCGACTCCAAATATCTTGTCACTCCAATCCCCAAATTTCGATATGGGAATTCGTGTATGAGATCAATGACCCTCATTGATATGGATCTGACGGTCACTATCCCTCCTGAGCTTAAGGGTGTTGAAAGACACTCAGTCTTAATCCCTTCGCTGTTCTACGAGATCCAATGGCCCACGGGATTTCGGAGCTTTCCCCGAACTCTGACCACTCACCAAGCATCTCCTCCGATGGACAGTCCAGATCTGGGTTAGATCGATGACCCACAAGCTCTATGATCTAACGGCTGTGATCTCTCTTAAACCAACGACTAGGATTAGGTCGTGATTTCATGACTCGCAAGTTCTAAGAACTCCTTCCATTGACTTCTTTCAGCGGTGAGTCAGCGAAATTCCTAACTCTCACCACGTTTCCTCTACAAATGGACGGTCCAGATCTATCACGACCCAATGGTCGTGATTTTTTGTTGACGATTCCCCATCAAGAGTCTGGGGAAGCCTTCTCCTATGATTTCCTGGTGCCAAAACGTCGAACGACAGCCACGTGTTCCTCCGATGGACGTCTGCGACCTTTAGCCACGATCATCAGTTGTGATCTTTTTGGGACGATCAATGGTTGCGATCAATCCTGGATTTCTCCTTTTTAGGAATTTGGGAGAGTCTTCACTCCTGTTTCCCCGGTGCCAAATCCTCGATGGATGTGGATCTTTGACACGTGTCCTCTGGGATGGACAATCCCGATGCTTTCAGGACTTTGACGAGTCCTCTCTCCCCTACATGCACCAATTTAAACCTCGTGTGCCTTTTCTGGATCTGACGACTATCAGTCCCCTGTGCTCGATCTGACGGTTCAGATCTATTCTCCTACGCACTCTTCTTCAACTGTCTGGACATAGGCTCCAAAGGTCCAAATTTTCCCCTGTGAATCGGCGATTCGCCTTTCAAGACTTTGGGGAAATCCTCACCTCTATTTCCCTGAATTGAACCAACGGTTCAGATCTGATTTTGATCATGATCTTTATCACTCATGAGATTTCATATGCTATGAAACCTCCAAAGGGTTTCTCGACCTCTACACTCCATGCAGGTTTCTTGCACACAACGGTGCGATCCTTCCCGAGCTTGTCTAGGACTTAGGGAGTTCTGGGTTCGGTTTGCCTCGTAGAGAGCCTATGCTAATATGCACTACCTCTCATGAGCTTAACAAACTTCATCCTCCAAGGAATCTAAACAATTAGGAGGGTTGGCATGCGTACATGAAACTGTGTCTTGGGTCGACGAACACACAGTTCGTGACTCTGGCTTATGCCTCCACAGGACACAAGCATTTACGAGTATAAAATCATATCCTAACCATATAATTTATTACTGGCCTAGTTATACAATCAAGCAGAAATAAGGGGGATATAGTATATCCATTAATAAATATGTACAATTCCTGAAACATACACATTATAACCAATTCATACACAGTTACAGATAAATTACACAAGGTAGGAAATCGCTTATCTATTACAAGTTGCCGCCAACCAACTGACTATGGGTGTTCGTCCTTCCACCTGACCATAGGCTCAGAGGCATTCATTCTTATCACTCTGGCCACCCCCGTGCCAAGCCATGATATCAGCAGGGATTTTTCATAGTTTTCAAGAGCTATGTCTCTATCCCAGCTTCTACTCGGGTCATATTCTCTGCAACTCAGAGCTTTCTCTTTCAGTTATGGCCTCGGAAAGGTTTCTCAGATGCTCTTCCACATCAAGCTCGCAGTCTTCCATTCATGATTCTGCTGGAGTATCTCCCTTATGATCTTACACTCTCTCGTCCCATGTATCCTCTCCCTTCTTTATCCCCCCTTAACCTGGAAGGTTTTTTCTGACCTATCCTATTCCTTCTGTCAGAAGGAAGCTTAGGTCTACAAGTCACTGTGGTACTTCGGGCTGACAGCCCATGTTTCCATTTATGGGGGTGGTTAATTGTTCAACCACCAGTCCTTTCTTCATTAACTGATTTCTTTCCTTGGGATTTGAAGTAGGTTCGTCATCCTTATCAAAGGAGATTTGGGGTTATTTGATATATGAACCCTCTTGTATAGTTTTCACATTCTTCCTCTAGTGATATCATGTCCATTACTTTCAAGGATTCACCCCCACAGTCAGTTATTTGGAAACTCAGTCAATAATACATTTACATTGTCTTCATGCCTTAGCATGGTAATGCCCATTTTATGATTAATTACAAATTGGGGGAAACAGGGTGTTACAGAAACCAAAAATAAAAAATAAAAATAAAAATAAAAAAAATACAAGATCTATTTCCGCACAACTGTGTTTGAGTTTCCAAATCACTACACATTTCTTCCTGATTAAGCATCTGGGCATTTCATCACTGCAATACTCTTCAGACCAGAGTATAACTCCGCAGGTGTAAAAAAATAAAAGTTTAGATTTTGTTGCACCATTATTTGAGACCTATTCCATTGGACTTATCTCTTCGCCCTTATCACATTCATACCTATCATTTTTCAGCCATTTTTTTGACCCTACCCACCCCTTTTCGGTTCTCTCGTTATCATGGCCCATACCCATAGCCAATACTTGGAAGCTTGCTTCAATACCTTACAATCTAATTTCATAGAGACCCAACAAGAAGTGAGACAACTCAGTGCCAATATTGCCACCATCAATAAAAACATGCATTCCTCCATCGTTGCCTCAATCGAGGAATTCAAACAAGATCTCAAACAAGAAATTACTAACCATATTGAGTCTGTCGCTTCGATGATCTGCACCAAGATGCATATCATTGTAGATCCCCCTTTATTCGACCCACCTTTGCATACCGAAGCTGAAACTTCCTCTCATTCCCATAATTTTCAGCCCCATCACTTTCAGCGTGACCTACGCCTTCCATGTGTGGATGTGAGAAAATTTGATGGCTTGGATCCCATTGGTTGGGTAACTCAAATGGAACATTATTTCTCTTTGTACGAAATTACATATGACTTGGCCAAACTCTGGTATGGTGTTCTCCATCTAGATCAAGAACGTTGGCAATGGTGGCAATGGAGAAAAATTTCTCATCAAGGGTATATTACTTGAAGACACTTTGTGGCAGAGCTTTATGAACACTTTGACACTAACACCAACCATTTAGGTTGTTTGAGAAAGTTGAAACAATTTGGCACAGTAGAAGACTTTATAGGTTCCTTTGAGCGATTGACTTTTCGTACAGAGGGCATGTCTGATCCTTTTTTCAAAGGATTTTTTATCAATGGCCTCAAGGATGAGATTTGTGCCCATGTCCTCGTGGATCAACTTCATAGTTGGGTGGAGGCTACTAAAAGAGATAAGGAATAACAACATGTTGTCTCTTCTCAAAATTGGAAACCCTCCTTTATTCCTCACACTAAACCAATAAATACCACTCCTCCTACTCCACTAAAGATCCAAAAATTGACCAGAGCCAAAATGGTTGAACGCCAACTCAAAGGCCTTTGTTATAATTGTGATGAAAAATATTTTCTAGGACACAAGTGTAAGGAGCAAAAGATTTTGATGGCCATCTCGAAGGATGTTTCAGAAGAGTATGTTGAAGCTCCCCTTGTGTTTGTGTCACCTAAACCCACTGACATAACCCCTCCCTCCAACCCTCCTGAAGTAGAACCGGTCATTTCCCTAAATGCTCTCACTGGCTTCTATGCTCCCCAAACCCTCAAACTAATTGGCTACATCAACCATAGGAAGGTCATCATTCTTGTTGATAGTGGAAGAACCCATAATTTTATTCATCTCCACATTGTCAAAGAAACTAATTGCTATATCCATGCAGTCAACAATTTCCAAATAATGATTGCCAATGGTGGGTCCATGAAATGTTGAGGGCTTTGTGAAAATGTGTGTCTCCAAATTGGTGACCACCACCTGAAATCTCATATGTTTGCTATCGACATGGGTGGTTGTGACATTGTTTTGGGTGCAGACTAGCTAAGGACTTTGGGTCCCATTCTCATGGATTTTAAGGAATTAACCATGCAATTCAACCAGGAGGGCCAACAATATAAGTTCCAAGGAATCACTGCCAATTCCCCTGAGATCATTAGTTCCCATCGCATGGAAAAGATGCTCAAAAAAGGTCATTTGGGCGTTATTGCCCAACTCCATGCCATAAAAGCAACTGAGACACCCTTTGTGCGACATGACCTCCAATCTATCCTCTCTAAACATCAAGTGGTTTTTTCCACTCTCCATGGACTCCCTCCTTCCTATGGTGTTCATGATCATTCCATTCCCCTTGTCCCAGGAAGCCTTCCTCCCAATATCCATCCCTATCATCACCCCTTTTCCCAAAAAAATGAAATTGAGAAAATGGTTTAGGAACTGCTTAACACAGGTGTTATCCGCCCTAGTACAAGCCCCTACTCTTCTCCTGTGGTCATGGTCATGAAGAAAGAAGGTTCTTGGCGCATGTGTCCTGAATTCCACGCCCTCAACAAACTCACCATCGAAGACAAATTTCCCATTCCTGTCATTGATGACATCTTGGATGAATTGAGTGGTGCCCGGTTCTTTACTAAACTTGATGTTCATTCTAGATACCACCAGATCCGTATGAAAGAAGTAGACATTCATAAGACTTCCTTTAGAACTCATGAGGGCCACGATGATGTTTTGGTCATGCCCTTTGGCTTGTGTAATGCTCCCTCCACTTTCTAAAGCCACATGAATCATGTCTTCCATCCTTTTCTCTGTCATATTGTCTTAGTTTTATTTGATGATATCCTCATCTACAACAAAACTTGGACAAACATATTGTCATGTGGATCAAGTTCTCCATCTACTCTCTCAGTACCAACTTTACCTAAAACAATCTAAATGTGCTTTTGGTGCCTCACAAGTCGAGTACTTGGGTCATCTTCTTGGAATGGATGGCATCAGGATGCATCCTAAAAAGATTGAAGCTATGAAAGACTGACCTCACCCAAAGACTCTCAAAATCTTGCGTGGATTTATGGGCGTAACAGGTTATTATCACAAGTTTGTTAAAAATTATGGAAAGATTGTGGCACCTCTCAATGCACTCCTTAAAAATAATTCTTTCACTTGGAATCCAACACCTACTTGGGATTTTCAAACCTTGAATATGGCCATGTGCACCACTCCAGTCTTGGCCCTTCATGATTTCACAAAGACCTTTGTCCTGGAATGTGATGCTTCAGGGAAATGAATTGGCATTGTCCTTATGCAAGAGGGTCATCCTCTGGTCTTTACCAACAAACAACTGTCTGAATGAAATTTGGGCAAATCAATCTATGAAAAGGAAATGTTCGCTATTCTACATGCAATTGATCTTTTGTGACCTTATCTATTGGGGCAACGGTTCCAAATTAAGATAGATCATCAAAGCCTCAAGTATTTTCTAGAACAACGCATTTCCTCCCTAGAGCAACAAAAATGGGTGACTACGCTCTTTGCATATGATTATGAGATCATTTATAAGAAAGGCAAAGACAATGTGGTTGCAGATGCACTTTCCCGAAAATATGAAGATGAAGGGTCCCTTTTTTCTCTCTCATTCATTGTACTAGATTGGCTCCAAGCTGTTTTCCAGGAATGGAAACACAATCCCAAAAGTTCGCATCTGATACAACAATTGCAGTCCAATTCTCCAATTTCCCCAGGGTACTCTTGGCTCCATGATGAGCTTCGATACAAAGGTCATTTGTATTTAAGTAAATAGTCAAAACTTAAATCCACGGTAATTTCTGAGCTTCATGCTACACCCACAGCTAGGAACTCCAGGTTTACCAAAACCTATGAAAAGCTCAAACATTCCTTTTTATGGGATGGTATGAAACAAGACATTCATAATTTTGTGGCTGAATGTGATTTGTGTCAATGCAACAAGGGAGAAACAGTCAAATCTCCTGGGACACTACAACTGCTTCTGATTACACCTACTATTTGGTGGGATATCTCTATGGATTTTACTGTCGGATTACCTATATCAGGAAATAAATCAGTCATCATGGCGGTAGTTGATCTCCTTTCCAAGTATTCTCATTTCTGTGCTCTTCAACACCTGTTTACAACATCCATTGTGGCTCAACTTTTCATGAATCAGGTCTTCAAGCTTCATGGCATGCCACATTCTATTGTTTCTAATCACGACCCAAGTTTCACCATGTTTGGAAAGAACTGTTCAAGCGACAAGGCACCCAATTGCATCTCAACACATCTTATCATCCCCAGATTGATGGTCAAACTGAAGTTGTCAACAAGTGTTTGGAAACATATTTGAGGTGTTTTTCATCAGAAAATAAAAATCAGTGGGCTCAATGGTTACCACTAGTTGAATGGTGGTACAACACTTCATACCATACAACTACCTGCATGACCCCTTTTGAAGTGATATATGGACAAAATCCACCTTCAGTTCTCTCATATTTACTAGGTGTCTTGAAGGTCCAGGCGGTTGACCAAAAAATTACAGTTCGAGAGGCTATTCTCCGTACCCTCAAAGAGAATTTGGTCATGGCCCAGAATCACATGAAGCAACAAGCATACCAAGGGTGCTTTGAATGTCAATTTGTAGAAGGGGATCATGTGTTTCTTCAACTACAACCTTACAAGAAAAATTCCCTCAAGGCTGACCATTGTTAGAAACTGGCGCCCAAATTTTATGGTCCTTATACCATTCTCAAGCGTGTGGGACAGGTGGCCTATCAATTAGCTTTTCCCAGTCATTCTAAGATACATCTTGTTTTTCATGTTTCCTTCTTAAATAAGGTGATTGAAACTAAGTGCCAAACTCAAACCAACCTTCCCGAGTTGGACGAAGAAGGCTCCATTTGGCTACAACCACAAGTAGTTTTGGACCAACGTGAGCGCCACCTACATCAAATAACCATTAAGGAAGTGTTAGTCCAATGGAAAGATACAACCCCAACAGATGCCACTTGGGAACCAACTACCATTCTCCAACAATTTCCACATCTCAAGCCTTGAGTACAAGGTTGTTTTTAAGGGGGAGGACATGTTAGGGACCTAACCCCTCACGTAGGTAGAATAATATATTCTGATGTAATAAAGGTCAATATTAATAAGGCCTAGTAACAAGGAAGAATAATTTGAATGTAAGAAGACATAATAGAAGCTTCTGCTTCTAAAAGGATCTTCCTCTAGATAGTTATTTGGATAGACATATTTAGTATAAATAGGAGTCGAGGGTATCCTAACTTTTATCTTGGATATTATTGTAATAGAGCTCTGCTCAACTGGAGGTTTCCCCCTTGAAGAGGCAAGTGAACATTTCTCTCAGTAATCAAAGTGCTTATTCTGGTGTTATTTTGGTATCATATTAGTATTATTGTGGTGTTGTTATGGTTATTTTTCTGTTCATCTACCATTTCTATCATTTTATTTCTGTTCTACATACTTTTATATCTAGAATATTACACTAAATCTCTAGCATGCCCGAGTCCCCACCATGGTCCGCGGGTCTGCAAATGAAGTTTGAGATGACAACAAACTGTAAATTCTAACCTTGTACAATATCTACTGCAAACCGATATTCAGAAAAGAACAGAAAAGATACAATGGCAAATACAAACATTACACAGAGATTTTTCACCTGGAAACCCAAACCGGGAAAACCAGCATATATTATATTGATACACTTTGTGTTACATTGTTTACAATACAATATACATATAGGAGCCAGCGGCATCCAAAAACCTAACCCAATGACCTGGATTAGTCCAAAACCCTAATTCCTTAACCAGAAATAGAAAACCATCGGCAAAAACCATGTGCCGA
>JASDQU010884652.1:42549-75757 GCA_032191745.1 Picea mariana
GCTGATACCAAATGTAAATTCTAACCTTGTACAATATCTACTGCAAACCGATATTCAGAAAAGAACAGAAAAGATACAATGGCAAATACAAACATTACACAGAGATTTTTCACCTGGAAACCCAAACTGGGAAAACCAGCATATATTATATTGATACACTTTGTGTTACATTGTTTACAATACAATATACATATAGGAGCCAGCGGCATCCAAAACCCTAACCCAATGACCTGGATTAGTCCAAAACCCTAATTCCTTAACCGGAAATAGAAAGCCATCGGCAAAAACCATGTGCCGAAAACCACCTAATATCATGTGGTCTCGGAAATATGTCGTCCTAGAAATATGTCGGCCCGACGATAATATGTCGGCCTGAAACCGGTGAAAATATGTCGGCCCAAAAATTTTTTTTTGGGGGCGCTGCCCCTGCACCCCCCGAGGGGGGGCCTAGCGGCTCCCCCTCTTACCCCCCTGCGTGCCCGGCGCAGGCGCTCAGACACTACTACTCGTGAAAAGAATATAACACATAGCCAACACAAACTATAGTTCATCGATCATCTATAGCGGTGAGAAGTGAGCATTAATGACCCCAACGGGCCAACGACACTTCAACTCTTCCAGTGTATCCCGAGGGCTGAGCTTGTAACCTTGAGTGTTGAGGACCTACTTTGCAGAGTCCATTTCCCACAAGTAATTCAACGAATCTTCTCTAGCTTCTCATAAACACATCATGCAATGCCTTAGGCCCTTATCCAATGGTTTCTCTAAACAATGAACATAGCCTCCAACAATTCATCTTGTCATGCATAATCCTTTTTTCACATTACATGTAACATAACGTTTCTATTTTTCACATTGTCGAAGCCTGATAGTGTACTCCGTCGAGGTGTTCGATCTGGAAATTTAGAGTTTACATGATAGTAGATACTGTCCATTGTATAGTCTAGTGTCCACTCTCAACTTAGAACAATCCCCAACAAGCTACAACAGTGAGCAGTAGCACTGAGCAGACTCCAGAGCATGTGCATTTTTTTATTTTTATCAATGTATTTTATTTATTTTTATCTATGTATAATTATTTGTTTTAGAAATCCAAAGTTAGAACTTAGAAGTAGAACCCTCTCCTTTCCGATTTTAATTTTAAAATCTAATTGTTGTAAATAAAAAAATAAAAAATGCAAAACCTTCATTTAGTCACCAAGGGCACCTCCAAAATCTACAACTGGGGCATAGAAACATGTCAAGAAAGAGGGGAATAGTCTTGTCTATTAGTTATGTGGACATAACTTTAGTGGATCTTTAAAAAGAGTCATGGAACTTCTCCTTAGTATCAGTAATGGAAGTGGAGGTGGCGTGGAAGGATGCACAAATATATCTAATGAGTAGAAATATGCACTAGAGAAAGACTACAAGAAATCAAAGGTAGAAAAGGGAAAAAGGGATATGAAGAGGCAACGAATTGAAATGGAGATTTCCATGTCTTCCTCAAACACCATTTGTTCTTCATCAAACATTGGTGGGTCAAGTTCTGCCTTGAAAAATGCAGGTGGAACCAAAACATTAAATCAATTTTGGAAACCTATTGAAAAACAAGAAGTTGATGATGTTGTTTCAGAATTAAATTATGCACGTGCAATTCCATTCAAAGTGGTCAGGAGTCCATATTTTAAAAATGTATTGAAAAACGCCATTGATTTTTGCAAGGGGTATGTTCCTCCTTGATCCGGGGCTTTACGGACCACTTTGCTAAACAAAACAAAGGACAGAGTGAAAAATAGGTTGGATGACATTAGACAGACTTGGAAGCATGTAGTTTACACGATTTTGAGTGATGGTTGGTCAGATTTGTGTTAACGTCCATTGATTAATGTGTTGGTTTATTCCCCTCAAGGGGTATATTTTTTGAAAGCAATTAATGCAATGGATGAAGTGAAGACAAAAGAATTTATTTTCATAATTTTGGATGAATAAATTCAAGAGGTTGGGGAGAATAATTTTGTCCAAGTTATCACAGATAGTGCCTCAAATTGTGTTGGTGCAGGAAAGATGATTATGGAGAAATACAAAAGAATTTGTTAGATGAAAAACCTTGTATGGGTTTTATTTATGAGGGCATGGATTGCTGCAAGGAAGCCATTGCAAGTGCTTTTGATAATGTGGAAGCTAATTCCCAGGAGATATGGGAGGTAATTTATCAAAGATGGAAGATTATGCATAGTCCTTTACATGCAACAACATGATATTTAGACCCTACATTGTTTGGAATATCAAGACATCATGATGAAGAGTCATGAGTGGATTTTATGAGGCTATTGAAAAGCTACTTCCAAATCCATCAATTGCATATTTAGTTAGATATCAGCTCAGGGCATACATATTAGAAGAAGGAGTATTTGCAACCAAATCAACAAAGTATGATAGGACTAAAGTTGTTGGAGCAATATGGTGGGAATTTTATGGATTAGGGGCCCCAAAATTGAAACTTTTTTGTAATTTGTGTCTTGAGCTAGGGATCAAGTGCATCAACTTGTGAAAGGAATTGGAGTTCCTTTAACTATATTCATTCCAAGAAAATAAATAGATTCTTATCTAGAAAATTAGAATATCTTGTTTACATTCGCAGTAACTTATTGTTGGATTTACAAAATGTGGTTAAAGACTTATCCAATTCTTCTACTCCATGGCTCAGTCTTGTTCCAGATGCATTAAAATATGGAGATGATCTTGGCATTCCTAGTTATAGAGCCTCAACTAGTGTTGAATTTAATGGTGATCATACTTCTAGTTGTTTTACTGACCCTAGTTCTCTTGATGACATAGAGATTTTTGATGTAACTAGTAGGCCACATGAACATCAAGAATGAAAATTGTGTTTATGTTCTAGTTTTCATTTTGCATGCTCACTTTTGTAAAACTTTTTAATGTTATGTTCATGTCTTTAATGCTATGTTTCAAACTTTCATAAACATGATTTTAGATTTTGAACAAGATGACGTGTTTTTAAAATATATTTGTTTCATGATTAATCATGTTGCCATGCTAACCCTTGTTAATTGGGATGCTGTCTCCTTCCATAACTCGATTATCCAACGCATATGGCAGCTGCTCCTGGGATTCATCCTCTGGGCAATCTGGAAAGAAAGAAATAAAAGAATCTTCAATTCTAATCCGTCCCCCCCTTCACCACGTGGGACAGGGTGATAAGGTTTATTAGGGAAACCGTTCTCAGTTTTTCCTAGCTCCAAGAAGACACATAGTGTAAGCCTGAGGAGAAAAGCATCCTCGAAGGATGGAACTTGCCTCTAAATATGCAAACTCAGGGGAAAACCAAAAACAGGCAAGCCATCAGCCCAACGGCTTGGTCTCCACCCCCCCTGGATTCCTCAAGCTTAACTTCGATGGGGCCTCTAGGGGTAACCCTGGGCCGGACGGTTTCGGGGCCGTCCTTAGGAACCACCTGGGCAAGATCACCCATCTGATTGCAGGTTTTCTGGGTGAAAACACAAACAATGTTGCGGAACTCTCAAGCCTGGTAAAAGGCCTCCAAACGGCAGTGCAAAATCAATATTCACGGCTAATTATTGAAGAAGACTCACAAGTAATAATTCAACTTGCAACCTGAATCCTTAACGGACAGCCTCCCTGGAGGACCTCGCCCAGCTGGAGACTTTTGGGTCTCTTGGAAGAATTCAAGGATCTCATCAACCCCAATCTTATCCTCATCCCCTCACATGTGAGGCGTGAAGCTAACAAGGTTGCGGATCACCTAGCAAACAAAAGAATTGAAGCCAAGGCTGATCTCATCTACTGGAAAGCCAACATATCTAGAGAGACTGAACTCTCTAACCAGTGCAGAGACCTTGCTAGCAGAGACTTTCAGGCCCCGTATGGGGTGACAAGTGGCGAAGGCATGCCAACTGGCTTTGCACTCAGCCGGGGATTAAATGCTGGAGGTCATCACCATAGTACCCACATTAAGGATGCAGGACAGCCATAACAACAGCTCTGCGATGGGAGGACTCCTCCCTCGAGCGATCATTTACGAGCTCGGCAAGTGTGATGTTAAAGGCGGTAATGGGTATTCGCAGTCTGATTATTCATTTTCTCTTGTTACGGTCTCGGCTCTGCTCCGCGTTTGGAGGTTCTGGTGTAGTTTCGCTCTCCTTGCACCCTGGTTCACCATCCTTTCATGGAGCATTGATGCGAGTCCTTCTGCCTGTGCTCTCAATTGGCTTCCGCCCTCGTCCCAGACTGTGTGTATTTTCTGGCGAGCACTCTGCAACATGACTAGGAAACGAGGAACGCCTCACCGTGGCTCTACTTGGAACACCCACAAGGCGCAGCGACGATGCAAAGAGAACCTCGAATGTGCTCTGGCCATAGCTACTTCACTGTTGAGAAAGAAGGCTCGAGCCGAGGAGAAGGCTCTGCTCTCCACCATCTCCGAAAAGGGAATTGGACGCAGCAGTATGGACACCGCCAAGTTGGAGGGAGGCACTGAGGAATTACACCCGGGTTGCATTGTAGAGGAGGACCTGAATTTGGAGGACCTGATGACAATGGAGGCACCATACGACATAGTGAGGTCTAGCAGTGGGGAATGCAAACACAATTTGGGTTTGGACGCCGATTTTCCTGGTTGCATTGTGGAAGAGGTTCCTTGGCAGGACCTGGAAGCTACGTTTGATGTTGGATGTGTGAAGGGAAGGGAAGGATGGAGCGGAGGGAAGGATGACGCGAAGCGAAGGACGCCCGACAACGAAGGTGGTGATCTGCATGGCTTCCTCTTCTGTGAGGAGCACCTGTCCTTGGTGTTTGAGCTCCGAGGCCACATGTCTGACCTAGAGCATCGTGCCCTCATCATGGGCCAACGCCTGGACATGCTTATCGATGCTTACTCTGGCACTCCAGCACGACGAAAATGTCCCCTCTGTGCGCAGTCTTTCGCCATCCCGGTCGGCTCCACGTGGAAGACAAATGAAGGCGACAGGTCACCAATTACCTAGGTTTTTCATGTTCTATGGCTCTTTAGTTTTATGCTACTGTTTTATGTTCTCTTAGACTTTAGGCACCTGTCCTGGTTTCCTCCGGGCAGGACGGGTGCCACTAGTTTATAGCTATTTTTGCTATGTACCTATGCTGGTTTCCGGTTTCCGACAACATTTTGGGTGACTCAGACTCTTGACTATGTACATTCTGATACAGTTTTTTGATAATATATTATAGCAGGCTCCTCCTTTTTTATTTAAAAAAAAAAAATCATGCTGCCATGCTATTTTCATTTATATCATATGTATTTTAAACTTATAATGAGAGTATCAAATTTTATTATATTTGTTTTTATTTTTTCAAATTTTGTACTATGTTGAACTTAATGTCAAATTTTATCACCAAAATTTCGACTATCGAATTTTTGGTGAACTCCAAGCTCGCCAAATTTGAACATGAACATGAACCAAGTGACTAAGGTTTTAGTTGTGGGAAGGAACGTGAAATTTTTAGATGATAATCTTTATCTATATGTATGTTTGATAATGTTTATGTATATGTAAATGTTTAAGATGGACTTGATACTTCGAATTTTACATCATTATGAATCCAAATAATAAAAAATTAACAATGTTTAGTGATGAAGATGTTGAATAATAACAAAATGGAATTGTTAAGATATTGAATAACATATATACTGCAACATATCACTAATAAGTGATGTGAGGAACATATTGAATAACACATATATTACATAGTAATTGACCTCAAACTATTTTCTTTTGCTTTTCTCCTACACACACTGACACACTTTTCCATATTCTTATAACAATCATATGAAAATGGAGTTCTAAATTGGAGACCATTCAAATCTTTAGTTGGAGATATTGGAGTAAAAGTGAGACCTTGATAAATTTTAGACCTCATCCATTTTTCAAGTTTTATATATATTAATATTATCATGGTTTTAATGTGAAAATACTAATAAATAATCAACACCTAACCAAAAAAAGTATAGGACTTCAAATTATATATCTGTTTCAAAATTGGTTTTCACTACATTATTGCTAAATTCATTTCACTTTATGATTTTTTATATATCACACTTTAATTCAATATAGAGGATTAATTTCCTTTGTATCATTTCTTCAATTAATTAATCCATTGAATCATTTTTCATAGTATCATCACTGAAATCAATGCACCAAGAAAGATTTCACTCTAAAAGGAGGGAAATACCAAGATGGATTTGATTCACTGAATCATTGTATCATCACTTGAATCAATGCATACKTTTTTTCATTAAATCAATGCAAMTAATWGTTATAAATGGTAGATCACAACTAAGATGKCATTGTTTAAACATTCAACCTTTTGAACTTTTTCAAGAGATCTCGGTGAAATGACCATTTTTTGTTGTTTAAATTTCATTTTTGAATGCATAAATGGATTCACCACCCTCAAGGCACTCAAATTATACACACTGAATCACTCAAATATGGAGTTACAACAGGTTTTGGCCATATTTTGGGAAAAATTGATCAGAAAATGTGCCCATAAAAATGCCAAAACTAAGATAGTTCCCTTAAAAATTTCTCCAAGAATATCTCATAGAGCACATATTATTCTTTTAGGAGGGGCATGTGTCATTTCTTCAATTAATTAATGCATTGAATCATTTTTCATAGTATTATGATTGAAATCAATGCACCCTATTTTTTTGTGTTATATCATTATCACTGAAATCCATGCACCTTATTGTTTTATGTTATATCATTGTTAAAATGAATACAACTACTTTATTATACTAAATAATTTTCCATAGTATTATCAGTGAAACCAATTCACCCTATTTTTTTTTATGTTATATCATTATCACTTAAATCAATGCACCCTATTACTTCAATCCTCTTAAAAAATATTTGAAAATCCAAAAGGATTGCCTCCACAACCATTAATTTAATGCTCCATTGAATTTATAACAAGTCCTTGCCAAAGTACAAAACTTATAGACTCAACCTAAACAAAATTATAGAAATTGAAAGGTATGAAAGTTATGAGAGGTAGCTGGGATACCTCTGTAAGCCATGGCTACCATACCGTTGTAATCCATATCATCCTTATTTTTATTCTATGATCAGTTCCTACCGTGGACACTAAAAAAAGAAACTCAAAGCAGGTAAGTATAGATCTTTGATTACAAAATAATGCGATTGAAGAATCATGCATATGACTTTATACCAGAAATTCAAAGCATGAGAGTACAGATCTTTGAATGCAACATAATGCTATTGAAGAATTGTGCATATGGTTTTATAGAAATCTACACAAAAGAAAAATCAAGTGCATATGATTTTATAGAAATCTGCACAAAGGAAAAATCAACTTCCTATATCAATCAAATAATTCAAGAAAATAATTCACACAAGTGATTAGTTTAAACGTTCTACTTTTTAGTTCTTTTTCGACAATTTTTTCAATTTGATTTTACCCGAAATCTGATGAGGAATGGTTGGATCTATAGATTTGAGTGGCTAAGTTTGTATAATCGAAGTTCCCCAAAGGTTTTTTCAGCACGATGAATCCATTTATGCATTCAGAAATGCAATTTAAACAACAAAAAATAGTGATTTTGTGCAGATTTACATCGTCGGATTTCGACAAAAAAAAACAAAAAGTAGAATGTTTATCCAACACCGATTATTATAACTGGTGAATAGCCATCAACAGTGCTCACTCAATGAGTGAATAAGTGAATGTGGTAGTCTTAACATCTTATCCAATAATTTCCACCACCCAACTGGATGTTTGGAGGCACATGCATATTTTATCAGGATTTGAACATGTGGCTACTTCTTCAGGGTCTTTTAATTACAGTTTTTTCAATAAAATAAAAAACAAATTTTTGATTACCATGTGATGATTACAATTTGTTAATATTTAATTTTAGGATGGTGTTTTTTTTTTTATTGTTGCTATTGTTTAGCTTAAAGAACATGTGTAATTCCATATTTTTAATGTGGAATTGATAAGTGGTCTTTAAAAAATAACCATAACAAAAAATGTTTCAATATTTACAGTAATAAAAAACTAAAATAAATTTAAACATCAATTAATTTTAAGAAAAACAATGATAATGATTTTTAATGTTAATTAAAAAAAGGTAAGAAATTATTTGGTTTGTTTTAGAATTTTTTTTTTTTTTATAAAAGATTGAAGTGGAGTATTATAAAATAATCTACTTTTCTTCTTGAACTCTCTTAGTGTAAAAGATCAGAAATTATTTTACTATGAAGCTCATGAGAGTTCGTTTTTATTTTAGCAATGTTGATTTTCTTCTTTGCTTTAGTTAAAACATAAAGGTACTTTTGATTCTACATAGAGATACCTTTCATCCCATATATTAGGTTTAACTACTTCCTTATATTATCTTAATTTTCTCTTATCCTCTAATTCTTCATCTGTTCCCCAATGTTTCATCCAAGACCTAACATCTTTATGCTAACCTCGCTTGAGCCAATCGTGGTTTTGATTGGAGTTTGAGGCAATCTTAGGAAGATTCTTACCCTCCATGTTGTTTATCTTGTTCTTGTACATTAAATGTAGCTAGTAATATCCATGGTCCCAATGAGGGAAAGACTTGCATTTATGTGGAGAATAGGATAGGGTGTATAGCCTTTAATTTTAAGATTATAATTTATAAAATTCTTATGGATTAGCTCGATCTTTCTTTGTGATTCTCTAGAGATGTTGCAACCCCAAAACTTACAATCATATAAGGTAACATGATTCACAAGAGTCTAAAAGAGGAGTTCTTTTTTATCCCATACCCAAAGTTCCATCAATTTACAATTTTTTTCAAGGCCAAAGTAAGCTTTCCACCCTCCATTTATCATTTTCTCAATACTATAGTTCTAGTTAAGCTTGTGATGTAGATCGATTCCAATATATTTGTATGAAGTCACTTTCTCAAAGCTATTGTTGTCATATATGAAATTATTATTATTGATCTTTTGGATTTGATTATAATCACCTATGTCTTGTTAGTATTAATACTCGCACCCATCCTAGAGCATAAATCCTTGAGGATTCTTAGTTTCTTGTTAGTATTAATACTGATACCCATCCTAGAGCATAAATCCTTGAGGATTCTTAATTGCATTCTCTTAGGATTATCATCCTAGAGCATAAATCCTTGAGGATTCTTAGGATTCTTAGTTTCTTTCTTGATTAGATCCCTTTATCAGCTAACATAGTTGTTAAACCTGTCAGGGGTAGTTATTCCAAATGGATTGGGTTATTTAGACAACCTAGGACTGGACTATTCCCTTCCATTTGATAGCGTGTCATAAACGCCTGTAAACAATTCTCCCATTTTCAACTAGAGTTCTTTTACACACGCCAAATAGTCCTTTATTCTATCAAAGGAATGAGGATCAAGAGAGATCAACTCTTTCTCCAATTGCATGATGTGGATTTCATCGACTTTGTTGAACAATTGCCTTAGCTTCCTCCAAAATTGATGAGGGAAATCAATTCCACTGATGTGAAAATGAATCTCCCATGATATATAGGTCACGATGACCCCCACAACTTCATCCTTCTTTCCATCGACAATGAAATTTTCCTACTCATCTATTGGATAGGGAATCACAATCTTCATATACTACCATAGTCCTTTATTCTTCAGTAGGGTTTCCATGTTAGGTGCCCATACTATGTAATTTGATCCATTCTAAATTATAGGATCAATCTTCAAATCCATCTTCGATATCTAGACAAAGTAGATCTATTTCAACAAATTACAATATGCAAACCACCTACCCAGAGTCAAACACACAATAGATCATACTCAACAAGGTTTTCGGATAATAGGTGAGGTTTCAAACCATCGGATCTGATACCATGTTGGGGATAGGGTGTAACTTGATACGAAACAAACAAACAATATTGTAGATAATTGAAGAAGAAATAATATTTTGAAGACATAAAAGGTGATGTCTAAAGACACTGTTACAACACTTAAGCACAACGCACTATGATCAAAACATTACAATGCATAATGGACATCTTGTACACAACAATGATATCACTTGATCACTTGATCTAGTTAATCCACTTGATAATGATGATCCATAGAGTCTGTTATTTATAGCTTCAATATCTAACCATATTCCATGAAATCAAGATGATCTTGCCCACATATAACCGTCGATGGTTAGAGTTGACTTCGTCAAATCCGCCATGTCTAATAGGATCAACAAGAATGCTCGAGTCGATCGTCCATGCATCCAATTGTAGTCGATTTCTCAGTTGATCGATCCAACGATCGACTATCTTCAATTGTTGGTCGATTTCCTAATCGATAGGCTTGTTGACTACTCGATCGACTGATGTACTCTAACTTTAAATATACTAATGTACTCTAACTTGTTGACTACACATATACTCTTATACAAAGAAGCTCTATCTAAATACTCTAACTTTAGATAAAGTTTCATAGTTTTGAACAACTCTGCCAAGATTATCCAATGTGGCACATAAAAACACTTTATACAGATATTTCTAAGTAAAATATAACAAACAATTTTTTTTAGATCACAGTTCATGGTTTTGGACCATGAAGTCAACGGCTCAAATTCCTAACTTTTTTTATGAGCCATGTCGTCATTATATTTACCTTTATGATCATGCCATGCTATCTAATCTAAGATTCAAAGTAGGGAAGTACATAATTTCTAAATGCAACATAATGCAATTGAAAAAGCATGCTTAGAATTTTGTACTATGAAAAATCAATTTCTTATATCTAGTAAATGGGATGTAATATATGGTTTATTCAAATAGTTTGAAATTTTATTTTAATTAAAATTGGATGTAATATATGATTTATTCAAAATAGTTTGAATATTATTATTTTTAATTAAAATTGAATGAATAAAAAGTTAAGAGATAAATTGGATGTAATATATAATTTATTCAAAATAGTTTGAAAATTTTCATTTTAATTAAAGTTGAATGAATAGAAAGTTAAGATATAAATTGGATGTAATATATAGTTTATTCAAAATAGTTTGAAATTTTTCATTTTAAAGTTGAATTAAGAGATGACATAACTTCAAATAATTGCTTGAGAATAGTTATTTAAAATTTTAAAATTTTGATACATCCAAATTTTCTACCTAAAGTTTTATGAGGTAATACACAATTTTTAGTTGTATTAGATAATACACAATTTTAAAGGAATTTTTATCATACATCTATATTTTATATAATGATTTAAAATTTTGATAATCCAAATTTTCCACCTCTTTAAATAATTTTTGTTGTGCATCCATATTTTATTATACACAATGATTTAGAGTGGCAAGCCCTCTCCATAAGCTCTATGTCATCGATATTTAATTCCAAATTCCCTAACATCATTGAAAGATGCGTTCCATCATCATATTCAATCACCACATGATTATTATATCTTGTCAATAATAATTCTTTAGGATTCAACATAGAGAAGGGCGTCCCATGATTATGTTATTTTCAAAAAATTTAGAAACTTATTATTTTTAAAATGATAAAAGATTATTTTTAAAAATATTTAAATACCTAAATTTTTATATATTTATATTTTAAAATAATAATTTTAAAATATAAAAAATCATTTTTTAATTATTTTGAAGAAAACAAAATACTTCAGATTAAACTTAAACATTTTAAGTTTTTTGTTTTAGATATTTTTTATTTAATTTTGTAGGAAAATTCATGAGAATTTGTTGGATTTGTAAATTTGAATAATTAAATCTGTGTATAATTTGAGTGTTTCAGGAAATTTTCAGCAAGCGGAATTTATTTATGCATTCAGAAAAACAATTTAAACAATAAAAAATTGTAATTGTTTCATACTTATAAGTTGGATATGTAGATTTGAGTAGTTAAATCTGTGTATAATACTTGAAAAATGCTTGGATAGTATGAGAACTCTTTTCACAGAGTGCAAGTTATGACAAGTAGCTGGGATGCCTCTGTAAGCCATGGCTGCCATACCACTACAAGCCATTTTTATTCCTGCTGTGGACACTAAAAACAGAAACTCAAAGCAGGAGAGTACAGATCTTTGAATGCAACATAGAAATCTGCACAGATCTTGGAATGCATATGAGTTTATAGAAATCTGCACAAAGTAAAAATCAACTTCTTGTATCAATCAGAATTAGAAAAAACAATTCACGCACATGATTATTAAAAACAATTCACTCACGTCATTGTTAAAAACAATTCACGCACGTGATACATCCAAATTTTCTACCTAAAGTTTTACTAGATCAATCTAGACCCATCTTAACTTTTCTTCCTAGAGGGATCAAATCTGTAGAGGTGCAAATCCTTCCTTTTTCTCTCTAAAACGGGTTAAGGAGGAATGGTTTGCACCTCCAGAGATTTGATCCCTCTGGGCGCTTCTTAGAACCGGAGTTAAGATGGGTCTATGGTGGTTTAATTAGGTTAGTTTATTTTAATTTGAATATATATATCTTTCATTTAGCAAAAGGTTAAAGACGACATATACAATTTTCTTTTACTTAAATTTTTTTAATTATTATTTTAGAGTGGCAAGTCGTTGAATTTAGGCATAGAGTCACGCATTGACCTAATACTAATACTGGATTGTAGAATGCACCTCTAAACTCAATAATACACAACTTCTAAAGAATTTTTAATCTACATCCTTTATCCTAAATAATGATTTAAAATTTTGATAATCCAAATTGTCTACTAAAGTTTTATCAGATAATAAACTTTAAATAGTTTTTGTTCTCGAATTTGCATCCATATTTTATTCTAAACAGGTGTTTGATTTCCATGCATGTCATTTTACGTTTTATGTAGATTTATAAGTGTCTATTTTTTTTTTATGTTATATGCTAATTTCATCATCATAAATTTTCATGCTCACTATATTTTGACTATACAATTTTCTATAATAAAAAATAAACCAAAACACACTCAACAAAAAAAATAAAAAAAAATAAAAAATCAACATTCTGTAGTAACTTGTATTATCAAAATGAAGCATTGTTGAATATTACGTAGTACAAATTTTATTTTAAAGAGTTATCACTCCAGTGAGATTTTACAAAAGAAATATCTTAAATGCAACACCTTCATCTTTAGATTTTACAAAAGAAACATTTCAAATGCAACACCTTCATCCTCAAGGTGACTTCAAAATTGAGTATATCTCTAAATATGGCATCCCAGCAAATGGTTATAAGCTCAAACATTATGGAACACACTGAGCAACCCTTCTTACAACAAGGTAAAACAAAACTCTATAACAACAACAATGAACACCAATTAGAATTCTATATTTAAAAATTTAAATGATAAATCCCTAAACCATAAAAACAACAATATCAATTTTATTAGTGAAACTCGCCTTGTATTTTTCTATTCAAATCATCAAAATTACTACTATTTAAATAACATAACACTTAGCCATCCATAGGTTCAAAATTGTCAAAGATGTACATCCCTGCAAAAATATGTTTTAAATAAGAAATAATTTACAAGAGAGGCCATTTAGAATTTCTTGCACAGTTTCTTGTTAACATAATAACTAGAATTTACAGAATATTTATATGCTCTATATCCAATTTGAAAACATAGTGGAAAAATATTATGAAAGTATTAACCAACTAAATATTTTTTACCTGAATATAAAGCAAGATAAAGAAGTGTTACCTCTTTTTTTGCACTATGTTTATAATCACTTGAGCTGTAGACTGCAACTATATTTGATATTTATTCAAGTAAAATATTCAACATACTAAAATGCATCTTGGCATGAATCCTCCACTCACAATACTAAAATGCATCTTGGCATGAATCCTCCACTCACATTCAAAGAGTATGGAACACAAGGTAAAAACAAAATATGTAACAACAACAATGAACAACAATTAGAAATATTTATTTAAAAATTTAAATGATAAATCCCTAAACCATAAAACAACAATATCAACTTTATTAGCTAAACTCACCTTGTATTTTCCTATTATAATCATCAAAATTACTACTATTTAAATAACATAACACTTAGCCATCCATAGGTTCAAAATTGTCAAAGATCTACATCCCTGCAAAAATATACTTTAAATAAGAAATAATTTATAAGCGACCATTTAAAATTTCTTGCACAGTTTCTTGTTACCACACTAACTAGAATTTACAGAATATTTATATGCTCTATATCCAATTTGACAACATAGTGGAAAAATATTATGAAAGTATTAACCAACTAAATATTTTTCAACTCAATATAAAACAGTGTTAGCTCTTTTTTTGCACTCTATTTATAATCACTTGAGTTGTAGATTTCAACTATATTTCATATTTTTTCAAGTAAAATATTCAACATACTAAAAAGCATCTTGGCATGAATCCTCTACTCATAGCTCAAAGATTATGGAACACAATGTAAAAAAAAACGTTGCAACAACAACAATGAACACCAATTATAATTCTTTATTTAAAAATTTAAATGATAAATCCCTAAACCATAAAAAAAACAATATCAATTTTATTAGAGAAACTCACCTTGTATTTTCCTATTCAAATCATCAAAATTACTACTATTTAAATAACATAAAACTTATCCATCCATAGGTTCAAAATTGTCGAAGATGTACATCCCTGCAAAAATATATTTTAAATAAGAAATAATTTATAAGATAGACCATTTAGAATTTCTTGCAGAGATTCTTGTTAACATATTAACTAGAATTACAGAATATTTGTATGCTCTATATCCAATTTGACAACATAGTGGAAAAATATTATGAAAGTATTAACCAACTAAATATTTTTCACCTCAATATAAAGAAATATAAAGCAGTGTTAACTCTTTTTTTGCACTCTATTTATAATCACTTGAGTTGTAGACTGCAACTATATTTCATATTTCTTCAAGTAAACTATTCAACATATTAAAATGCATCTTGGCATGAATCCTCCGCTCACAATACTAAAATGCATCTTGGAATGAATCCTCTACTCAGAGCTCAAAGAGTATGGAACACAAGGTAAAACAAAAAGATGTAACAACAACAATGAACAACAACTACAAATATTTATTTAAAAATTTAAATGATAAATCCCTAAACCATAAAAACAACAATATCAATTTTATTAGCTAAACTCACCTTGTATTTTCCTATTCAAATCATCAAAATTACTACTATTTAAATAACATAACATTTATGCATCATAGGTTCAAAATTGTCAAAGATGTACATCCCTGCAAAAATATACTTTAAATAAGAAATAATTTATAAGAGACCATTTAAAATTTCTTGCACAGTTTCTTGTTACCATATTAACTAGAATTTATGAATATGTATATGCTCTATATCCAATTTGACAACATAGTGGAAAAATATTATGAAAGTATTAAACAACTAAATATTTTTCAACTCAATATAAAGTGTTATCTCTTTTTTTGCACTCTGTTTATAATCACTTGAGTTGTAGATTGCATCTATATTTCATATTTCTTCAAGTAAAATACTCAACATACTAAAAAGCATCTTGGCATGAATCCTCCACTCACAGCTCAAAGAGTATGGAACACAAAGTAAAACAAAAGGCTGCAACAACAACAATGAACACCAATTATAATTATTTATTTAAAAATTTAAATGATAAATCTATAAACCATAAAAGCAACAATATCAATTTTATTAGCGAAAATCACCTTGTATTTTCCTATTCAAATCATTAAAATTACTACTATTTAAATAACATAACACTTAGTCATCCATAGGTTCAAAATTGTCAAAGATGTACATCCATGCATAAATATATTTACATAATAACTAGAATTTACAGAATATTTATATGCTCTATATCGGATTTGACAACATAGTGGAAAAATATTATGAAAGTATTAACCAACTAAATATTTTTCAACTCAATATAAAGAAATGTTACCTCTTTTTTTGCACTTTGTTTATAATCACTTGAGATGTAGATTGCAACTATATTTTGTATTTCTTCAAGTAAAGTATTCAACATACTAAAAATAATCTTGGCATGAATCCTCCAATCACATCTCAAAAAGTATGGAACACATGATTATAAACTCAAATAGTATGGAACAGAGAAAACAACCCTTCTTACAACAACATGAAACAAAAAAACCTGTAACAATGAAAATGACAATGAACAATGATTAGATTTCTTTATTTAAAAAATTAAATGATAGACCCCTAAACCATTAAAGCAGCCATACCAATTTTATTAGTGAAAGCATCATTGTATTTTCCTATTCAAATTGTCAAAATGTATACTATTTAAAGAATAGAAAACTTACTTGGATCCATTGGCTCAAAACTGTGAAACCTATACATCATTTCAAAAATATATTTCAAATGAGAAATAAGTTATGAGAGACCATTTACTGCAAAATTTCTTTTTATGAAACAAGTTCTTGCATTATTAACTAGAATGTGCAAAATATTTATATGCTCTATATCCAGTGTGACAACATATAGTATAACCATAAATTTGTCCAATCTAACATTAAAGATAATAGTGGAAAAATATTATGAAAGTACTAACCATTTAAATATCTTTCAACTGAATATAAACCATTGTTACCTCTTTTTGTTCACTTAGTTTATAACCACTTTAGGTTTAGATTGCAACTGTACTTAATATTTCTTCAAGTAACAATTCAGCTTATTAAAAAACATCTCGGCATGAATCCTCCACTCACAGCTCAAAGAGTATGCAACATAGTATGATTATAAGCTCAAACAATATCGAACACACTGACCAACCCTTCTTACAACAACCTAAAACAAAAAAAGAAAACTGTAATAACAAAGAACAATGATTATATTTCTTTATTTAAAAAATTAAAAGATGGACCCCTAAATCATTAAAGCAAGGAGACCAATTTTATTATCCAAAGTGTCCTTGTATTTTCCTATTGAAATCATCAAAATTCCTACTATTTAAAGAATGAAGCACTTACCCATCCATTGGTTCAAAATTGTCAAACCTGTACATGCATCCCTGCAAAAACATATTTTAAATAAGTTTATGCATTATTAACTAGAATTTACAAAATATTTATATCCCCTATATCCAAATATTATCAAAGTATTAACCAATTAAATATTTTTCAAGTGAATATAAAGTATTGTTAACTCATTTTGTTCACTCGGTTTATAACCAAATTTATTCAAGTGTAGATTTCAACTATACTTCATATTTCTTCAAGTCAAAAATTCAGAATACTGAAAAACATCTTGGCGTGAATTCTCCACTCAACATAACAAACAAAATTGCATACACATTAAAATTTACTTTGCAATACAACCACAACTCACTTCAAAGGACACAAAAAACTAACTTTCCAAATCTCAAAGGTCAAGAAGTCTTCTTGATTTTGTATCTGTCCATAACCCATATACTACACTCCAATCCACATTAGATAATTCAGGCCCATTCAAAGATATTCTCATTAGTGCATCTAGTGTATCCAACCCTAGCCTTAATTTTTGAATGTCCTTGATAATGTTTTGTTTAGAAAATCCTCTTTCACAATCCACTGTACTTGCAGGAATAGTGAGTACAACTTTCCATAATTTCAACATATGAGGATAAGTTTTGTGCCATTGTTTTGTATTACGAAAGACCTTCCATGCTTCTGTCATTAAAAAACCCTCACAATTCAGATTTAATGAATCAACAAAAGGGTGAAGCTCTCTTTTACAAGTGTTAACATCAAATAAAGGGACAAGTCCAATATCCTCTAATATGGTATGCTGCAAATGTTGAAAGAGTTTAAAAAGCCAATGCTTTGAATTTTTCTCACGACTATGGTGCTCTTCTAGGTAATAACAAGGACTGAACAATTTTGTTGCATTAAAAAGATGAAGATCTGATAATCTTTCATTCAAAGAGTCTATGAGAGACTCAATATAACCTTATGTGAGTTGTTGGCAGCCTCTTGTGTGCCTTCAATACAAGGTTGATGATTCGTTTTCTTATATCACTATAATCGATGTCCATAGCTGGTATAGAAATGCATTTCAATTCATGTCTATCTATAACTACCCCTTCATATTTAATTTCAATATATCCATATTGAGAATCACTTGAAATTTTGAAAGATATATTGTTCCTTCTGCAAATGTTTCTTTTCTCAAAAACCATCTAGAAAATGTACTTATAGTTACTTCAAGAGCCAAGCCAGTAGTTGTAATATCTACATTTTATTCTTGAAAAGTCTTGTTCAGCTTGTTCAATTCACCCAACACATCAGCCAACATATGAAAACAAAATTGAATGGAGTAAATTCGTGTCTTATCATACGATGATGAAGTTTATTTTTCATTTTTCTACAAAGTTAAAATCGTTGGCATAAGCTTCACAAGTCTTATAATAATTTCTCCCCTCGATAACCATCTCACTGAGTGTATCTATAGAACATAGAGAACATCGATTTGAATAACTTTAAGAAAATCATTAAGTTCATCACTTCTCTTTGGTGAATTTTTAACCCATGAATACACTTTGTTTGCAATTTTTTCAACATATAATAACTCAGGTATTTTGTTAGAAGCATATGCTACAGCTAAAGACTCACGATGATCCACACAATGAACTCTAATAAGGTTTGGAGTGTTTTTTTTCAAAAATGAAACAAAGCCATTTTCATGTCCAATCATTGTTGAAGCTCCATCTGTAGAAACAACTATCAAATTTTTATACTGAAGCCCTCTAACATTTATTAATTCACTAACACTATCATATATTGTTTTTCATTTCCCATCTATTACATTTTTGAGTTTCATAAACTGTGAAATAGGTGGCCCAAGACCCTTTGAATCTAAATAAGTTGCATAGACAACGAGGTGTTTCTCTAAGTTGTGATTAGTGCTTTCATCAACCATTAATGAAAAGAAAGGACTTTCCAACATATTTTTTGTCTGAATCTGCTCAAGATGTCTTGATATGCAATATGAAAAATCATTTGCAGACTTACGATTCGTGTATGAAGAGTAATCTTGAGACTTTGGMATATATGGTGTTTTTGCATCCATGAGAAATTTGCAAAGTTTTTCCTACTTTGATAAAGAYAAATCTTCTTGGMADAAAAAATATGAWATTTTCATTGTGGTAATCACYTTTTCCTTATTTYCATCTTCCATCYRYCTAATATGACYTGGAATTGGSTTCWTCTTTCTTTCTAATTCATTAATCCATAWTCCCTTAGCATCTTTATGTACCAGTGATTTTTTATGAGTAACAAGAGAATTATGTTGTAATGTGGTACAACTATTCCCTAAACCCCATGGTCCACTCATCCTATACTTCTCACAATAACTACATTTCATAGTGATTGCATCTTCATGCCTCACATAATTCAGCCAATCAAACTTATCTAACCATTCTATACGAAATTTTCTTCTTTTTTTTTCCCTTCGATTTTATCTTGATTGTTATCATCTTCTTCAACTTCATTTTTTTCCTTATTTAGATCATCCTCAGGCAAACTTCCAAAAATTTCATGCAATTCTTGTTCCAATTGAGGATTATGGATTTTTTCACTTGAAGGTTTTTGAGTCTTAGAAGTTTATTCTTTTGTCCATCTATACATTTCTCCGATTGTAGCTTGCATTTTTCTTTCTTGAGACATTTGTGAGAGTGTATCTACCTATATAAAAGAAATAGGTGAAACCCAAAAGTCAACTCACACATGTCCCAAAGAAAACCATATATTCAGTTATACTTGTCTATAAAAAAAATAAAATTATTTTCTATAGTTAGAAAATTTATAAACATAAGAATCAATACCTATTAAAATTTATGACTGTCAATATCCAAATTAAAATTTATTATTAATTATATATGTTGAAAAAAAACTTAAACATATGCTTCCAAAAAAACATATACCATAACATATCCATTAAAATGGTTTTGGATATTATACCTAGATAGTTGTAGGCTATTGTAATGAATACAAACCAATCCTTTAACTCTTCGTTTATTCAATCAACTTGTTTCACATGAAAAAAATTTAACATGAGAAATGGCATTTCACGATAGAAAGAAACTAAGAGTTGAAAAATATTACAGTCTGAAAGAAGATATCCATTTGTATGCAAAGACTAAAGATTATGTCCTCATGTATGTATCAAGATTTTATGCCAAATCTTCATGATGCTTGTTTTGTTTACATAGGGATATCCAGTGAAGCACACAATACAGATAGTTACTGGTGTATTTTTAAAGGAATAAATCCAGGAAGGTAGTGTCATCTCTCTGGGCTTGGAACCTCCCATCCCTATTTATCTATTGCATTTATTATTTATGATAAAAATCTTGATATGCTTACATTTTCCATTATATTTCTTAGAAGATGTATAATTTATTCAACATTCTTAGAAGATGTATTGAAAGAGGAAAGTCTTAAAAATACAAAAATATGTATCCCTTTATTAAACTAAATGTGTACTACCAGTTTATATATTAAATGCAATTCAATTTATATAGGATATATGTAAACAAGATCATGAAAAATTGAGATTAAATGTAATACTTGAAAAATATCCAGTTTTTTTAAATAAAAGCGAACACAACGTATAATTTAATTTATTAATTTCTCATATTGATAATAACCTATTTCGTGTGAGTATTGTATAGCTTTTTTATTTATATTTTTAAAGATAGAATTGTTTCTATCTTTGATAATGTTCTATTTTGTTTATTTGTCATGTAAACTGATTGTCAATTGATTTCATGTAAAGGGCCTTTTTCCAGAGTTTATGGTCAAGAAAAGGAAATGCCTTTGTCCAGAGTTAATGGTCAAGAAAAGGCAATGATTAATAGATATTCCAAAGGCACTAACAACCTCATTATTCTTCATTTAATCAGGCTTGTGTTAATATTTGATGCAACAATTGACTAATAGAGTGCATGCATATGTGGTGGGTCTTTTATAGCGAGAATAATGAATATGCAACAATCAACAATCAAAGAGAGAAAAGTATTTTATTAGAAGGAAATGGGGGCTAAGATGTTGATGATGGACTACTAGGTAATATTAGAAATCCAACGTACTCAAGTGATATGGTTCATCCTTTACTAAAAAACAGACAAGTAAAGTATCGTCAAATTTTCACAATTTTTTTAAAAAGGCATTAACAAAAATAAAACAAGATTGGAAAAACATAAAAATCCATGAAGCAGATACATAACCTAGAAACCTGAACATATTCAATTCTTGTAAATCCAATAAATACACAATAACACTCTTGGCGAAATTGACGTAGCAACCCAAGAAACCAATGAAGCTTTGACAAATCAAGAAAACAAGAGACCATTTAGAAATCAAGGATTTGAACAATTATTTTTTCAAACTATGGGCCAATAAATAATGATCGTAAATAATATTAAACACTATTAAAAAGATCCAAGAAAAAGCATTGCAAGATGATACCGAGAGAAATATTTCCAAAACCCAAAGAAAACTTCATTACAACTAGAGAAATATTGGATGGATATAATAGTGAGCAGTGCACACACCTAGTTAATCTATTCTCCACTGGATGAATGAAATAACTCCAAGGGAGATGGATGCAATGTGACTCTAAAAACACAGACGACACTTATATCTAAAGTGATCAATCATTAGAGATGTTGAATGCCATCCATTGTGCTTCCATTCACACGGTGTAGAGTAAAAAAAGTGAGGAAACATTATTGGTAGTGGTTGTTACTTAGAACTTTAGAAGCCATGTGCGGAAATTTGGGAAATTAAGGCAGAAGTATACAATCATATAATAGATGACAATGTTGAAGATGATATGTATTATGCACTTTAAATCACAAAATAATTATATGAGGCATCTAGATTCCATCCTAGCAATTTGTTGGCCGAGACGGCCTGGATCTCATCTTGTGGGCTCTTTCGTCAAGGCCTATGGACGTACAATGACATTTTTAATGGATAGACTCTCTCCTGGCTGTCTTGGCTAGAGATTCACCAGAAATTTTGTTTTGTGTGCTTTGAAAAGTTTGTGGAAGATATAATCCACATCTTTATACCAGATGAGATGTGGCTAAAATTGGGCCTCCAAGGCCTTAAATCTTGGTGGAGAGACTAGAAGTGGGGGTGTTCCACCTCCTTCACAAAATAGAAGCCTAAGATGGGTTACAAATGGTCATGCACAATGCTATCTTTCGAAGGTGTAATGATCCTAAGCTAATTTTTTCGCTTGGTATCACTAACTACTACTGATTTATTATTGTGGATGTGTTTATTAGGTTATTAAGTGCATACAAGATTCATCCAACACATGAAGATCATAACACAATCAAGATATAGAAGCACAAGTAAGATCTGACCTTTTTATTATGTAGAATCAATACAATAGATGGTCGATCTGGCATAAACCTCAGATGGTCGTACAATCAATAGATATGAGCTGGCTAAAAAATGCTCTGTCGATACAAAAGAAGCCTCCAAAGGATGAATAAGTAATGAAGACCAATACTCAACAGATCTGGATGTCAAACCCTCTAGCTGAAGAGTGTCATGCTCCAAGTGAATACTGAAACCCTCAAGAATTCATCCCTGATGGAAAGATGCTCCAAATGAGCTCAAACTCGTCCCAATGATAGATCAGGGCAGTGGGAACCTCCTCCTGAAGTTTCAAGCCCAACGTCCAAGTTTAACACCTCCAACTACTCTATCTCCTAAGGGAGTTGCGCCCTCATGAATAGCCGAAACCCCAATGCAATTCGTCCCTGAAGAAATACAACTCCAAATGGCTTGAAACTCTCTTGGAATGTAGATCGGGCTAAGAGAATCCCGTGGAAGAAGTTTCAGGACCAAATCATAAGAAGATCTCTCTAGATCTGAGTTTTTCTGAATCACAGGACGTCCCTATGGCTCCAAGACGTCCCAATCTACAGATAATGATATGAGGATGATAACCCTCCAGAAAAGTCCTCAAACTGATGATCATGCCCCTACAAACAAAACCCAAGTGTTGGAATGGCCCCAGGCCCTCTGGATAAGTTGGATCGAACCTCCCTCTAGATAATGGTGCGCCCTTGCTGGAATCACAGGAACAATACGACCTGCTACCTTCTGAAGCACTAGATGGAGATGAGCTGAGACTAGAATGGTGTGGAAGAGTCTTTCATCCCTGAGACCAAGATGTGGAACAAGGTGAGTGGATATTTCACCACTGAGTTGCTCACAAGGGTTTGTATAGAAAAACCCCCAAATTGAATGCTCAAGAGCAATAGCAAATGCTAATCCAAAACCAAAATGAATAATAGGTGCACCCCAGCCTCTTACTTATACCTTTTCCTTCTAATTCTCTATTGAGTTAGGTTAACTCCCAGGGTTTATTTTCTATTCTTCTGTTGAGTTATCTTTTACCTTTAATCCCTTTTCCTTTCTTAAGTCAACTTAAAAATATAACCTTAGCCTCGTTGACTTCCCCCTTCAGTGTAAGACTATGACCTAGTGGGGGTGCCCAAGCCACTGAGTCTCCTCATCACCTCTCTAAGAGGTGGGGGACATTACAGAAGGTAGGATGAATAAAGCATAGAGGGTGAAAATAAAACAGAAGACCTGTCTCTTTCAACTACACAACCTGTGGAAGCTTATATTAGAACCTAACACAAAAATGTTTAACTAGTTCTTTATAATGTGAGGCTTACCAGTTGAGCGAAGATTGTAATATATGGAGACTGGGAGTTCCAAACCCATGATGCCCACACTATGGGCATGCTGAGACCCTGAAGCACATTTTCTAGTTCTTCCCCCTAGCCACCTCTATTTGGGCCTGGGTGGAGGCCCTGCGCCAGTCATACCTTCCAGCCTCCCTCTCCTAGAGAGGATTAGAAAAGGAAAAATGAAATTTTTAAGCAGGATGAATCCATTTATGCATTTAAAAACAATTTAAATAACAAAAAAATGTAATTTTGTTCATATTTAATCTGTGTTGGATCTGCAGATTTGAGAGGCTAAATCTATATAATTTGAGTATTCTAGAATTTTTTCTCCGAGTTATTTTTTTGGTAGGTTTGTGTGTTTTTTAATTTTTGGTTAATTCAGAATTTTGATCGTTTTTTTGATCATTTGGGTTGATTTAAAATGGGGTAAAACCACTGGGGTAAGGTTCTGAAAATTTTCAATCAATTCAAAATGTTGGTTGATTTTCTAAGCATTTGAATTGGTTTAAAATGAGACAAAACCCCTAAAGATTCTAAAATGCATGAAACTTTAATCAGACTATCCCTGAAAATCTGAATATCTATCCAAATTCAAACCCATTTTTTGAAATAACATGCGTATTTTATCATAATTTGAAAGTGTGACGACTTTTCCGGGGTTTTTTCAATTACAGTTTTGTGGATAAAATAAAAATAAAAAATTCAATCACATATTTCCACCACCCAGCTGGATGTTTGGAGGCACGTTCATATTTTATCATGATTTGAACGTGTGGCGACTTTTCCGGGGTCTTTTTAATTACAGTTTTGTCGATAAAATAGAAAAAGATTTTCAATTACCATGTGATATGTGATATTACACTTTGTTGTTTAGTTTAAAGAACATGTGTAATTCCATAATTTTAATGTGAAGTCGATAAGTGGTGTTTAAAAAAAAACTATATTAAAAAATATTTTAATATTTAATAGTAGTAAAAAATTGAAATAAATTTAAATATGAACCAATTTTAAGAAAGAAAAATATTAATAATGGTTTTTAATGTTCATTAAAAAATAAAAAATTATTTACTTTATTTTAAAATTTGTTTTAAAATTTTATTTTTGCTTAAAAAACACTTTTGTCCTCTATATTAGTTATCTTGTTCTAGTATATTAAATGTAGCTAGTCATAAGACTTTCTTTTATGTGAAGGATAGGATTAGATCGATTTATAAAACAGTTCACGCACATGATTATTATTCACTCAATGAGTGAATAAGTGAAGCCGGTAGGGTTAACATCTTATCCAATAATTTTTTTCAAAAATGAAACAAAGCCATTTTCATGTCCAATCATTGTTGAAGATCCATCTGTAGAAACAACTATCAAATTTTTATACTGAAGCCCTCTAACATTTATTAATTCACTAACACTATCATATATTGTTTTTCATTTCCCATCTATTACATTTTTCAGTTTCATAAACTGTGAAATAGGTGGCCCAAGACCCTTTGAATCTAAATAAGTTGCATAAACAATGAGCTGTTGCTCTAAGTTGCGATTAGTGCTTTCATTAGCCATTAATGAAAAGAAAGGACTTTCCAACATATTTTTTGTCTGAATCTGCTCAAGATGTCTTGATATGCAATATGAAAAATCATTTGCAGACTTACGATTCGTGTATGAAGAGTAATCTTGAGACTTTGGCATATATGGTGTTTTTGCATGCATGAGAAATTTGCAAAGTTTTTCCTACTTTGATAAAGAAAAATCTTCTTGGCAGAAAAACTATGAAATTTTCATTGTGGTAATCACTTTTTCCTTATTTTCATCTTCCATCCGCCTAATATGATCTGGAATTGGCTTCATCTTTCTTTCTAATTCATTAATCCATAATCCCTTAGCATCTTTATGTACCATCGATTTTTTATGAGTAACAAGAGAATTATGTTGTAATGTGGTACAACTATTCCCTAAACCCCATGGTCCACTCATCCTATACTTCTCACAATAACTACATTTCATAGTGATTGCATCTTCATGCCTCACATAATTCAGCCAATCAAACTTATCTAACCATTCCATACGATATATTTTTTTTTCCCTTCGATTTTATCTTGATTGTTATCATCTTCTTCAACTTCATTTGTTTCTTTATTTAGATCATCCTCACGCAAACTTCCAAAAATTTCATGCAATTGTTGTTCCAATTGAGGATTATGGATTTTTTCACTTGAAGGTTTTTGAGTCTTAGAAGTTTATTCTTTTGTCCATCTATACATTTCTCCAATTGTAGCTTGAATTTTTCTTTCTTGAGACATTTGTGAGAGTGTATCTACCTATATAAAAGAAATAGGTGAAACCCAAAAGTCAACTCACGCATGTCCCAAAGAAAACCATATATTCAGTTATACGTGTCTATAAAAAAATAAATTATTTTCTATAGTTAGAAAATTTATAAACATAAGAATCAATACCTATTAAAATTTATGACTGTCAATATCTAAATTAAAATTTAATATTAATTATATATGTTGAAAAAAAACTTAAACATATGCTTCCAAAAAAACATATACCAAGACATATCCATTAAAATGGTTTTGGATATTATACCTAGATAGTTGTAGGCTATTGTAATGAATACAAACCAATCTTTTAACTCTTTGTTTATTCAATCAGCTTGCTTCACATGAAAAAAATTTAACATGAGAAATGACATTTCACCATAGAAAGAAACTAAGAGTTGAAAAATATTACAGTCTAAAAGAAGATATCCATTTGTATACAAAGACTAAAAATTATGTCCTCATGTATGTGTCAAGATTTTATGCCAAATCTTCATGATGCTTGTTTTKTTTACATAGGGATATCCAGTGAAGCACACAATACAGATAGTTACTGGTGTATTTTTAAAGGAATAAATGCAGGAAGGCAGTGTCATCTCTCTGGGCCTGGAACCTCCCGTCCCTATCTATCTATTGCATTTATTATTTATGATAACAGTCTTGATATGCTTACATTTTCCATTATATTTCTTAGAAGATGTATAATTTATTCAACATTCTTAGAAGATGTATTGAAAGAGGAAAGTCTTAAAAAGACAAAAATATGTATCCCTTTATTAAACTAAATGTGTACTACCAGTTTATATATTAAATGCAATTCAATTTATATAGGATATATGTAAACAAGATCATGAAAAATTGAGATTAAATGTAATACTTGAAAAATATCCAGTTTTTTTAAATAAAAGCGAACACAACGTATAATTTAATTTATTAATTTCTCATATTGATAATAACCTATTTTGTGTGAGTATTGTATAGCTTCTTTATTTATATTTTCAAAGATAGAATTGTTTCTATCTTTGCTAATGTTCTATTTTGTTTATTTGTCATGTAAACTGATTGTCAATTGATTTCATGTAAAGGGCCTTTGTCCAAAGTTTATGGTCAAGAAAAGGAAATGCCTTTGTCCAGAGTTAATGGTCAAGAAAAGGCAACGAATAATAGATATTCCAAAGGCACTAACAACCTAGTTATTCTTCATTTAATCAGGCCTCTGTTATTATTTGATGCAACAATTGACTAACAGAGTGCATGCATATGTGGTGTGTCTTTTACAGCGAGAATAATGAATATGCAACAATCAACAATCAAAGGGAGAAAAGTATTTTATTAGAAGGAAATGGGGGCTAAAATGTTGATGATGGACTACTAGGTAATATTAGAAATCCAACGTACTCAAGTGATATGGTTCATCCTTTACTAAAAAAGAGACAACTAAAGTATCATTAGATTTTTGCAATTTTTTTAAAAAGGCATTAACAAAAATAAAACAAGATTGAAAAAACATCAAAATACATGAAGCAGATGCATAACCTAGAAACCTGAACATATTCAATTCTTGTAAATCCCATAAATACACAATAACACTCTTGGCGAAATAGATGTAGCAACCCAAGAAACCAATGAAGCTTTGACAAATCAAGAAAACAAGAGACCATTTAGAAATCAAGGATTTGAACAATTATTTTTTCAAACTATGGGCCAATAAATAATGATCGTAAATAATATTAAACACTATTAAAAAGATCCAAGAAAAAGGATTGCAAGATGACACTGAGAGAAATATTTCCAAAACCCAAAGAAAACTTCATTGCAACTAGAGCAATATCGGATGGATATAATAGTGAGCAGTGCAAACACCTAGTTAATCTATTCTCCACTAGATGAATGAAATAACTCCAAGGGAGATGGATGTGATGCGACTCTAAAAACACAGACGACACTTATATCTAAAGTGATCAATCATTAGAGATGTTGAATGCCATCCATTGTGCTTCCATTCACATGGTGTAGAGTAAAAAAAAGTGAGGAAACATTATTGGCAGTGGCTGTTACTTAGAACTTTAGAAGCCATGTGCGAGAATTTGGGAAATTAAGGCAGAAGTATACAATCATATAATAGATGACAATGTTGAAGAGGATATGTATTATGCACTTTAAATCACAAAAAAATTATATGAGGCATCAAGATTCCATCCTAGCAATCTGTTGGCCGAGACGGCCTAGATCTCGTCCTGAGGGCTCTTTCGTCAAGGCCTATGGACGTACACTGACCTTTTTAATGGATAGACTCGCTTCTGGCTGTCTTGGCTAAAGATTCACCAGAAATTCTGTTTGGTGTGCTTTGAAAATTTTGTGGCAGATATAATCCACAGCTTTATACCAGATGAGATGTGGCTAAAATTGGGCCTCAGAGGCCTTAAATCTTGGTGGAGAGACTAGAAGTGGGGGTGTGCCACCTCCTTCACAAAATAGAAGCCTAAGATCGGTTACAAATGGTTATGCACAATGCTAGCTTTCAAAGGCGGGATGAATAAAGTATAGAGGGTGAAAATAAAACAGAAGACCTGTCTCTTTCAACTACACAGCCTGTGGAAGCTTATATTAGAACCTAACACAAAAATGTTTAACTAGTTCTTTATAATGTGAGGCTTACCAGTCGAGCGAAGATTGTAATATCTGGAGATTGGGAGTTCCAAACCCGCGACGCCCACACTATGGGCATGCTGAGATCCTGAAGCACATTTTCTAGTTCTTCCCCCTAGCCACCTCTATTTGGGCCTGGGTGGAGGCCCTGCGCCAGTCATACCTTCCAGCCTCCCTCTCCTAGAGAGGATTAGAAAAGGAAAAATGAACAAATTGAGGAATAAAATAACTAATTGATATAGTGAACCAGGAACAAGCAATGCCTAAAGAAGATAAAGGATTTTTTTTTGAGTTCTTTGATTGACTAAGTGAAGCGGTGATACATGAACAAGCAATGTTTGAAGAAGATAAGGGTTTTTTTCAGACATGAGAAATTAGTTATTTTTTTTTAAATTAAAAATACTAGCCAAGCCAAGCAAACATACCAAAACAAACAATTTATCGTCACTAGCCGAGTGAAGAAGAGGTTCAAGGAAGGGAAAACAAAGTTCGAGTACTAATCTACCAAGATCAAGAACTTCACGGCTTCCTTGGTGTGAGTTTCCTAATAATTCTCACTCTCTGAAGTAGGTTCATTGTTTCCTCCTATTGATTCGAATTCTCTTCCTATGTGAATTTCCTTCCCCAGGAGAATGGGTTTCCAATGGTTCTCCCGATTGACCTCTCCCAATATATACTATGTCGAACAAAAGATTTGGCCATTTTGAGTCGCTCACAATCGCCCGTGATGCCTCTGGTCTCAGTGATTTATCTGAATTGGAATCGATACGTAAATAGATAGGTATTCATTCCCTCCCTTAGTCTTGGGCTCAATGGGTGAATACCAATTTCCTTGAAAATCGAATTAGGCCTGAACTGCCCCCCTGTGAAAGTATAAGTCATTCGAGTGCTAATTGAAGTTGACTTCTTTCTTCCTCGAGCACCAATAGCGCTTCACCCTCCCACAGAGACTGGGTATATTTGATGAGCTGATGGGCTGAAGGGTAGGCTCGCCGCCCACTGATGGGCTGAAGGGTAAACTTGGGTGTGATGAGAATCAAAGAACTTCATAGTCTCCCTCAGCAACCACCGGACATGAGCAAGTTGCAACCTGCAACAGATAAAATCATAACTATTAACACTGAAGTTTGATCAATGCACTGGAGTTGTGCTAGTAGATACCATCGGGATTCGGCCCTCGGGATTCAGTGTGATAAAAAATTTATTAGTTAATGTATATTGTGGTGACACGCTAGTGTAACAACATGGATTAATTTATTGCATTTAATTATACACAACTACTTCCACCTACTTCCCTGCAAGTGTGTATAACCCAGGTTCCACGTCCCGACTCCTAGGCCCTACTACCTAACCCTATGTTATACGGTATACCCATTAGAGTTTTTTACGGGTATTGGAGACGTTCACACGTCAAATACCCAGCTTCCACGTCCCAACTCCTAGGCCCTACTACCTAGCCCTATGTTATATGGTATACCCATTAGAGTTTTTGATGGGTATTAGAGGTGGTCACACGTCAAATTAACAAATAGATAATTTTAATTCCAATCAATAATGACGTTTGACTTTTTTAACCATGTGTCAAATATGAGTTGAGGAACAAAAGACAAAATGTAACCCATCAAATTCCAAGGAATCTAAATCGATTTAGAGTGGTAAGCTCTTCTTTTTCATAAGCTCTATGTCATTGATATTTAAATCGAACTTATGTAACATCATTGAAAGATTCGTCCCATCATCATATTATTTCTGTCCAAATAAATTAAAAAGAACATGCAATCACCACGTGATTATTATATCTTTCAATAATAATTCTTTAGGATTCAACATAGAGAACGACTTATACTGAAAGATGCGTCCCATCATCAGATTACTTCTGTCCAAATAAATTAAAAAGAACATGCAATCACCACGTGATTATTATATCTTTCAATAATAATTCTTTAGGATTCAACATAGAGAACTGCTTATGAAAGATGCGTCCCATCATTATGTTCTTTTCGAAAATTTTAGAAAAAATTCTTATTATTTTTAAAATGATAAAAGGTTATTTTAAAAAATATTTAAATACTTAAAATTTTTATATATATAAAAAAAAAATTACAATAATTTATTTCAATTAAATTTGATTATATTTTGAATATAGTTTTAAAAAGTTTTAAGTTTTGTTTTTTTTTAAAAATATATTTTCTATTTAATTTTGTTTGGGAAAAATTGTTGAATTTACAAATTTGAGTAGCTAAATCTGTATAATTTAAGTGTTCCACTAATTTTTCCGCAGATATAATTCATTTATGAATTCAGAAAAACAATTTAAACAACAAAAATTTGTAATTTTGTTCAGATTTATGTGTTGCATCTGCATATATGACTGGCTAAATTTGTATAATTTGAGTGTCCCTGGAATTTTTAAGCAGAATGAATCCAYTTATGCATTCAAAAACAATTTAAATAACAAAAAATTGTAATTTTGTTCATATTTAATCTGTGTTGGATCTGCAGATTTGAGAGGCTAAATCTATATAATTTGAGTATCCCAGAATTTTTTCAGCAGCTTGAATCCATTTATGCATTCGGAAAAACAATTTAAACAACAAAAAAATGTACTTTTGTTTAGAGTTATGTGTTGGATCTGCAGATTTGAGTGGCTAAATATGTATAATTTGAGTATTCCAGGAATTTTTCAGCAGGCTGAATCCATTTATGCATTCAGAAAAACAATTCAAACTGAACAAAAAATTGTAATTTTGTTTAGATTTATGTGTTGGATCTGCAGATTTGAGTGGCTAAATCTGTATAATTTGAGCATCCAAGGAATTTTTCAACAGGCATAATCCATTTATGCATTCAGAAAAAAAATTTAAACTGAACAAAAAATTATAATTTTGTTCAAATTTATGTGTTGAATCTGCAGATTTGAATGACTAAATCTGTAAATATCCCAAATAAACACAAGAATGTAAAAACTGTTCAATATACAAACTCAACATATATATTCTTATATAAAAGAAGTTCTAAGTAGGTTTAGCTTTGCTCTAACTTTCTAGAGTTTCACAGCTTTAAACAAATCTGCAACAACAGCTTTATCCATTCTAACAAAGGAATGCTTCACTTTTGTCTGAATGCAATATAATATGCTAAAGCCAGCAGAGGTGTCGTCTTCGCTGGGTTGTTGGCTATTAGGAGAAAGAGGACGAATTGCACAGACTACTCTTGATATTGTGCATTCATGAGCTATTGTGCATTTAGGTATGTGTTTTTTTTATTTACGTGCTCACTCCATCAGTCTGTGTTTTAATTGACTCTGCGCCCTCTTTTACTGATCATGATTTTCTTTTCTCATCAGGAATTGTTGCCGATCAAAAAACTAAAAAAAATCTTCTTCAATTTGATTAATTTATTCAGGCATCCAAGTACAGGTACTATATGAACATATGAACGATTTCCATAGAGAATATGAAACGATTGCAAGAATATGGAGCCATCCTACATTTCCTGCGATTTCTGTACATTTACATTTCAAATGAAGTGTGCGTTTGAAGTGTTGGCCATGATTTCCATAGAGAATATGAAACAATTGCAAGAATATGGAGCCATCCTACATTTCCTGTGATTTCTGTACATTTACACTTCAAATGAAATCCGGCCTGGAGGAAGGAATCATGTACTCAAACCTCTGCACATATGTTTTATTCTTATTTTTTTATATAAGAACCAAGTTCGAAAACCCTAATGGGCGGAGCGTACGCTTGAAAGTAAACCTCTCTCTCATGGATCCGTCCTACATTTCCTGCGATTTCTGTACATTTACATTTCAAATAAAATCCAGCCTGGAGGAAGGCATTCGGTGCATTATGTTGGCTCATTACCAATTATTGCTTGGGTTCTCCCATACGTAGGAGGTTCATTACCAATTCTTGTTTGGTTTCTCCCATTCCATATTAAATATGCTAAACGCTGTTGATTCATACCATAAAATAGGAGTGAAATAAAGAGGTAGTGGTAGAGAGAAATGGATATCAGATTAGGGTTTCATCGGTCTTATCAGTCACGCCATTGTCGTATCGCACGGTCGATGTCCTTCCAGCCGACGATATGACCTGTAATGCTTTTCATAGTATATCACACAAAACACCTAGGTAGAAAGCCTTCTCACTTATTTGAAACTAAAAGGAAACCCTCACTTCTTTCAAATTTTGTTTTGCTTGAAGGCGTGCCCTTCATGCCATTGCCGTGTCTCAACGTCAATGTCCTAACCGCGGATGTGCTGTACATGGCTTGGGATAGTCATGTGACTTTTTGTCTCTTTAATTTTTTTTTTTAATTGTTGTATATATGTATTTGTTAATGACATTACAATTTTCCATTTTTAAAATTTTATTTTCCAAGGTATAAATAAATTCAGTGCTCCAAAAGATACCTATTACATTTAAATTATGTACTCTCAATCACTAATCATTAACCTATGCAATTCTTGTAATTTTTTT
>JASDQU010884653.1:12876-33315 GCA_032191745.1 Picea mariana
AATTTTTCATGGTATAGGTTGAGATACAGGTTGGTGCATGGTTGATGCACTTGTTTATGGTACGGGTTGATTACAGGTTGAGGTATAGGTTGGTGCATGCCTGATGCATTTTTTTATGGTACAGGTTGATTGCAGGTTGAGGTACTGGTTGATGCATGGTTGATGCATGTTTCAAGTTATTGGTACAGGTTGCTTGGTTCAAGTTGATTGGTACATGTTTATAATAGTATATCTCACAGTGATAGTGTGACAATGGTTCCATCATTCTACTTCTACATCAGGGCGGTTGGTCGGGGAAAGGACATGTGGTTGTAGCCACCTTCCGGTTGTATCCGGATAACATAGGGGGTTGTAACCTCCTTCTAGTTGTAGCCAGATAATTGGGGAGTTAGAGCTTCTCTCGGGTTGTAGCCTAAGAAACTAGGGGGTTGGAGCCTCCTTCCAGTTGCAGCTGGAAAACAAAGGAAGTTGGTGCTTCCAATGAATGTAATTCTTCAAGACATATAAGAAAAAACATTCCATGGTTTTCTCCCGCTTTGGGTTTCCATGTAAAAACACTGGTGTACTGTGTATGTGTATGATTTTTCATTTGTTCATTGTTTATTTACTTTGCAAATATTGGATGATAATGCTACATCGATATAACACTTGCATTATATGGTTAAAAAGGACATTATTGCTCTATTATTGATTCACCCTCCTCTTAGTAATTCAACAGCCCCAACTATGTCAGTGAAAACTACCATGATATGCCTCCACAATTTATTGAGTATGATCCATCCAAGTTACCCTTCATGCAGGAAGATTCAGTAGGGATGTTTCTCCCATGGACAGATAAAAATAATACTACAAAGTACCATGGGAAGGACCAGAGATCTATCCATATTATACAAAAGGAAGATGAGAAACATGAATAAATTGTCAAAGATACAGTCCACACAAAGCCTCCACGTGATAAGAATACACCTTGCATCAATTTCAATGAAGGAAGTATTGTAATTATGTGGGACACAAGAAAGGGCAAGCCCGGATATGACCAAGAAGACAACAATTCTTGGTTTGGCCCTTACATCATCAGAAAGAAGTCCGACAAAGAAAGGTATTATATGACAACATTAGACGAGAGAATTATGCCACTACCAATAGATGGGTCTCTTCTCCAACCTCACATCTAGGTCACATGACTTCTTCAGGGCCCATGCCCCAGGTAAGTAGGTAATTCATTTTGATTCCATGCATTTGCATCTTCATTGATCATACTAGTTTAGGTGCATTTCATTTTCATTTTTCTTTACTTGCACTATTGATTTCATGCTTAGCTTAGAATTTATTAAAAAATGTCAAAATTTTCTTTTTCTAGCTTAGTTGGTTTTGATTATGATCATATGAGAACAAGGATGAGTAGGCCATCCTACACTTGATAGTTTGATGTTTCCTTGCAGACACATGTCTACTAGGATATGTTGCGGTTCTTATGCACTCTACGACGAACACATGTCCCCAAGTAGGAGCCAGATGTTATCCCCATTTTGTGGATAACTAAGGAGATTATGTCTTGAGGCCCTCATGTTGCAGATATGGAGTGTCAAGAGACTATATGACCAACAATACCCTTTGCATAGATGGGAAACCCACTCACCATCACAGATGGTCACAGTTTTGCAGATGGCATCCACCACACCATCTGGCTTCTGGAAGGTAGTGGGCCTTGCTCCATGAGGTACAAGTCAATATTATGGTGAGCATCATTTGAATATTTAAGCCATTTGATTATGTTGTATCTTAGATTTCTCTAGATTTCATGATATATGCTTGGACATTATGCCTTTTTCCATGCTCCACCTTGGTGGTTGAAATTATGCCCTAGTAAGTGGTTTTCCTTGGGGATGGGTTTGCTACTGGGAACTCCCTTAATGAGCCATCATACCATTCCCGACCATACTTACCACTTTCCATCATTTTTCCCCTCCATTTCCTTATCTCTTGGGATTTTAGGGTGTATTGACCCAAGAAGGGGTTGTCCCTCATTCTAGGGGAAGAAGGGGATGAAGGCCCATAGGGGTTGATGTTGGGTAAAAGATAAAATCCTTGCATAAACCTTACATATGCTTTGCCCAAGGATCACATAAGAAATAAATGAAACGCTTATCCTTGAGTAAAAGGGACCCACAATATAATAAAGACTGCTTAAAAGGTTAGTTGAAGGATAGGAGGTATCATCACGAGCCAAACTATCACGTCCATAAATATCTAGTGGTGTGACATTACCATCATTTGGTCACCAAACCAGGGTAATGGCTCTCAGTTGCATGGTTAAGAGAAAGAGGGTCTCATCACGAGCCAACCTTCTCATTTCCATTAGGTGTTTGTGGATGAAATTTCCATCACCTGGTCACCACGCCAGGGCAGTGACCTTCAACCTCTCCTTATGCTATATTGAAAGAAAATAAAGAAAGAAAGATAAAAGGCAATTGATGGGCTTGGAAAATGTGCATTGCAGACAAAGGTACCACACACCCTCTACAAAGACACCCATGAATGAGATACTATGACCCCTTATATATCATGAGCCCTATGTCCATTGAGTCTTGACCCCAACCACTTCATCCACTTTACATGGCTTAGAGAGGGATCTCTTGGAAAATTTCCTTGACCTAGGGAAATATATATCCAATAGGACACATTGTCAGCCCTCCCATATTCAAGCTTGACAAGTCGCATAATGTATTTGAGAAATTAATTGTTTGATGTAGTGATCTTTGATGCACATGCTTAGATGGATATTTATTGATTGGATTCACTTATCATTATGTTATTACTTGAGATCCTTGGAGGGCGTGCTCATTTGTCTTTGCAGGACCTAGTTGGTGGACAGTTTTGGGAGAACAAGCCTAGCTTGGGCTTCCATGGTCAGGATACAAGCCCACAGGTTGGATGCCAAGGGATCACATGCCAGATGAGAAAGATGAGACCTGGAATGCCTTGATGATGACTTGGAAGACATAGCCTAGCCCTCACTTGCCAAACAATTTTCCTAGGAGGGAAAAAACGTCCTCTTTTTGATCTTGACGTCATGTGTGGGGGGCTAGGGCTTGGTGATGAGGTGCCACTCATTTGACACATGGACGGTTTGAGGAGAAGAGGGTCTTCACCATGTTGAGAGTGTTTATATTCTTGACATGTGGCCTTTGGAGGCCTACCCATGCTTCTCCAACACCAACGACCTTCTCCTAGTTCCAAAACATCCCCTAAAGGGGTGACATCCATGTAAATTAGGGTTTTATTTGTGCAAAAAGTGAAATTTTAAGTGAATTGTTTAATACTACTTTTTTAAGGGGGAAAGATTAGGGATGTTGACCCCTAATGTTGTGGTTTACTCCTTAATCTATGGACAAGTCACCTTGGTGACATTTTGTATAAATAAGAGATCATAAGATCTCATTTAAATATAACTCTCCCTCATTGTTAGAAGTACTGGTCTGAAATTTTTGCTACACTTGGATCTTTGTGTCTCTTGTGCATTTTTTTATGGATATATTGATGAATTATTGATGAAAGAGTGAGGCGCTAGCCTTGAATGACGTTCTCTAGCTCTTATGGTGGATTATCTTGGCATTTCTCTTGATCTTGGTATGGTCTTTTACTATTATGCTATCATTTTTTTTAAGTAAAGGATTGTTATGCTAGGAGATAGGTGGGAAGTATAAGGGCATACATCCCCACTGTAGTCTTCATCATTTTATGCTTCATCTCATTGATTATACAAGGGTTTGTTAAGAGAAGTATAAGGGCATACACCCTCTTAGCTTAAACCCTAGCTAGAGAAACTTTCCTTGGGAATTGAACGAGCTTACAATCCTAAGGAGGTAACTTCTCTAGATATTTGTTTATTTGACTCCATTGACCCAATAGTAAAGGCACTAGTCATACTTTTTTGCATTGGAGATATAAAAACAATGCCTTGGGAAACACAAATTTTGATCTTTTAAAAGGTTTCTTGTTTGAAGTTGGTTGGTCTCATTGAGAGGAGTCTTCCCCTACTAGGGTGTCCCCTCTCTCCCACTAATTTAATTGATGTTACAAACTTTAACCTACAGCCATTAGGGTTGCATAAACCTAGCTACTAACACTCTCTTAACTCCTAAACTAAACCTAGACTAGCTCTCTAACTTCACTCAACTAGTCTACTAACTAGGGAGCACCTTTTGGGCTAGTTCTTGGTCGTTTCCATGGTTGATTTTGTTGTTGCATGCCATTGAATGCTACAGCCATAAGAATGCAATTTTATGCAGAAAATACATGTTACAACAACTTGTTTTATTCAGCCTTAAAGTGCCCTTTTCCAGTCATACTTGATTGCTATACTTATTGATGATATTGTTGATTGATATTATGCTTTACATGTTGATTTGAGTGTCTTACTTGCTGATATAAATTGTTATCTATTGCTGCAAATTAGGGACAAAAAACTTAACTTGTTGATCCATACTAGCATTTATCATTGCAAGTTGGATTTTCTTGTGTCTCGTGCAGGTACAATCATCCGTAGAAGTAATATACCTTTGGGGAAACAATCACTTGACTTACAAGGCATCTCCTCCCACCTTTCACTCCAATTAGACTTGACCTCTAGGGGCTTCACTTCCATTTCTTTCCATATCCATCTCAATACCCCTAGGGTCACCAAGATCGCCTCCCTAGAGTGACCTAGTCACCCTTGAAGTGTGAGACCTACATTGAGGTGACATTGGGTGTAGGATTCCCAAGTTGTAGCACTCGCTTTGTGGTTGGGTAAGGATTTGCCCAACCTACAACTTGCGCTATAACACAATCTTTCACTTATCAATCTAAGTGTTCATGCTTTGTTATGTGAGGTTAGATTTTAAAAATAGAATGCTAGCTATTGTCCATAATCAAATGAAATAGAGTACTAAAATGTGGCCACAATTTTTACTTAGAACCATCCATTCAAATTAGTCAACTTTTAAAAATATTGAATTCCTACTCATTTTGAATGTAAATCTTATGAGCAATAAGTCTTAACACTTGAATTCACAATTAATACACCCAATGTGACAAATACATTATGGCATTGCACTCTTGTATCCAATTTTTTTTCCTATGTACAGATGGGACTCAACTGTCATTCATTGTGTTGTATTAACTGGCTATTGAAACAATAATAAAGAATTCAAAAGAGAAATTACCAATCTCTTAGGATCAACTCTCACTGTTATCCCCCATTTCTAGGGATAACTAAGGAGATGATGTCTTGAGGCCCTCAGGTTGCAAACATGGAGTACCGAGAGACAGACCAATAGGCAAAGCCCCACATCACACCACCCATCACCATGAGATCGATGGTTGCACCATTCAACACACTAGCTTGGCTCTCAAAGGACGACAAATCTTTCTCCATGAGGTAATGAGTCAAACATTGTGGTAAGTGTCATTTTAATAAATAAAGCATTTGAATATGTTCAAAGGGTTTTTCCTTGATTTTGAAAATGTTTGGTTGGAAATTATGCTCTTTGTCCTATTTCACCTTGGTGGTTGACATTGTGTCTCAGTAAGTGGTCACCCCCAGGGAAAGGGTTTCTACTGGGGGGTATCCTTAATGAGTCATTGTACCACTCCCACACATACTTTCCACTTTCCATGTTTCTTCCCCTTTGTTTCCTCATCTTCTGGGTTTCCAGGCCACATTGACCCAAGAAGGGCTTGTCCCTTGTTTCATGGGAAGAAGGGGATGTAGGAAGTGAGGATTGTAGTTGGAAAAAGATAAAATCCAATCATAAACTTTCTAGATGCTCGCCCAGGGATCCCGAGAACATTGAAATGTTTCTCACAAAAAAATGATGGGACCTGTAAAATAAATAAACATGCCAACCAAGGTAGAGCGTGTGTGGGAAATGTTTTTCATGCTTAGGTAGAAGTCCCACACATCATCTTCAACTTGGGGAAGCACAATGCCACTAGGGTAGAGTTAAGGTGGACAATGTTTTTCATTTATGTAGAAGTCCCACTTTAGCTTCAACTGTAATGTCCCTTTCCTAGTGATCAATCTAGGAGGAGCGACTCAATAACCTATACCGATTCTCGTAGTCTATAGTCGAGAGAAAAAGGGAATAAAATAATTATTTAATTTCATTTAACTAAAATTATAAAGTGAAAGCAACATTAGAAAGTAAAAAGGAGAAAAAAGGTGTTTTAAGTGACTTAAGTGATTATTATATATAAAACTTAGGAAAAGTCACTTAATTAATTAAAGTGAACGTGGAATTAGATGGGGGTTGAATATAAAGGAGGAAAAGTGACCTAATTCCATTATTATTGAGAAATGAATTGAGAATTGACAACCAGAGGAGAAGTCAGGCGAATTTTTGATGTTTTGTGGATTTCTGGAGGAAACCACCACCATTGATCGATTTTGGTGTTGAAAGACACAACCTAATCCATCAGAAGAATCACCCAGGTTATTCATCAGGCTTTAGAGTACAAGATTAGATCCTTCTTCAAGGATTCACATCAGTTATAGGTTTAGGATTTAGGAAGATTAAGATCCGAGCTATATCCTTCTTACATGCAGCAGATTCAAGCTTATTGCGGTGGATCTGAGCTTATTACAACAAATCCGAGCTATATCCTTCTTGCATGCAACATATTTGAGTGGTATCTTCCTTGTATGCAACAAATATGAGTGTATATCTATCATATGTTGGTATTCAGGTCAGATCCATTAATAAATAGACTAGATCTGTGGAGTTTACTTATTGTTATGATGTTTTGGATTGAGTTTTGGGTAATTGTTATCTGGTTCTTATTATTATTGCAATAAAATTATGTCATTGGATACCAAAACCACATGTATGTCTTGCCAATTACATTAAACCCTCAAAACAATATTAGCAACCATCAAATCATATTAGAAAAACTATCTAGCAGAAGAAGGGATATTTCAATGGTATCAGAGTTGGTTTTCCTACCGGCCTAAGGGGAAAATCAATGAGGAGTTATTCTGTATTGTTTCCACGAAATTTTAACAGTGATAACTTGCACTTATACCTTTATATGTAATAGTAGAGAGAAAAAGTTCATATTGGATATGGAGGACAACATGAGGAATATTCATAATATTCTTGCACAGGGGCAACAACAATTGATGCAGGCTATGTCAAGCCATCAAAACAATGCAGGGATTGTTACACATTATTTTGGTCACCCTGATGATGACTATACAAGCATGTGTTTAGGCTCTCAAAAAAATATTTTACATGAGGAAAATGACCGAGTTTTTCCCCTACAAGGCATATTTTTAGAATGACGTCGCAGGTTGACAGTGGTACCTAGTGGGGAAATCCTTGATTTCCGCAAGCTGCTCTATGCCTGGCTCATGGGGTTTCTGCGGGCTTCCATATATGCAGGGTATGGAAGCGTTTGAAGCTAAGGAAAGGAATAAGTTCATGAAGTTTCTAAAAGGAGAATCTTCTAGAATGTAAGGTAGCGTCCATATGGTTGTGATCCTACTAGCTTCTCTGATTTGGTGGGATCATCCTCATCCTTTCAACCACTTCACCTTCTCCTATACAATGATGGGTTAAAAAATATTGAGAAAAGAATTGCTGGATGAATAGGCTGAAGGTTGTGTGAAGGATCACGTTACAACTGATGCTTGAGGCCTCCATTTGTCCATCAAGATTTTGTGGACCATCTTCATGCAAATTCGGAGCAAGTGTATGTGTGTGTTGGAACAAAGGACCGCCGAAAGGGAACTTGCGACATCAAGGCAATTTGGTTGTATCTTCCACTTTTGCTTAATATGACACAGTGACATGTTTCTTTCCCATAAAATCATTAGCATTTTATTATATGACTCCTTGATCACATGTTTAGGTTTCCATTGAATCTACAATTGTTTCTTTCACTTTGGTTGGTTTGTGTCATTGTAGATCTGATCTCACAAGAGCACCAGAGCTAAGCAGGGACAACAAAGATATAAGGAAGTGATATCTAAAGGTATGTCATCCGTCCCTTCTTTGGTAGTAAATTCAATGGTAGAAACTTAGGGAAAGCGTCATGTCCTGTCTTGTTTTTTTCTAGATCCAGGTGGATCTAGGGAGATTAGTTTATGTCTKCATTCACCGATTTATCCAATAACAAAATTGGCGACTCTACTGGGGAAATAATTGTTGAAAGAATAGGCTGAAGACTATGTGAAGGATCCTGTTACAACTAATGCTTGAGGCCTCCATTTKTCCATCAAGATTTTGTGGACCATATTCATACAAATTCGRAGCAAGTGTATGTGTGTGTTGGAACAAAGGACCACTGAAAGGGAACATRCGACATCAAGGCAATTTGGTTGTATCTTCCACTTTTACTTAATATGATATAGTGACATGTTTCTTTCCCATAAAATCATTAGAATTTTATTACATGACTCCTTGATCACATGTTTAGGTTTCCATTGAATCTACAATTGTTKCTTTCACTTTGGTTGGTTTGTGTCATTGCAAATCTAATCTCACAAGAGCACCGGAGCAAAGTAGGAACAACARAGATACAAGGAAGCGATATCTAAAGGTATGTCATCCATTCCTTCTTTGGTAGTAAATTCAATGGTAGCAACTTAGGGAAAGCGTCATGTCCTATCTTGTTTTGTTCTAGATCCAGGTGGATCTAGGGATATTAGTTTATGTCTACATTCATCGATTTATCCAATAACAGGGATCAATGGAGCTAGTGGTTCAAAGAGGCAACAAATAGGAAAGAAAGGACATGATGGGGATTTTCTATATTGTTTGAGGCAATATCAGGAGCTTAGTGTGGAATTTCACGTAGACACGTCATTCAAGGATTTTTGCACCATCAAAAATCCTGAGTGGTATGAACCCAAAGTATTAGTGGACAAGAAGGTGAAGGTACCAAGGAAAAAGGTTGATGGCGCATATGGTGAAGTGTCCCAATCAACCAATGTTGAGGATTCCACATCATACCTTAGTAGTGATGCTCATGATGATGAGGGTGTGCTAGCACCTAATTATGATGAGGATTCAACGCCTTATCCTATCTATGATACTTATGGAGATGAAAGCATGATTGTACCTAAATATGATGAAGACTGGGTATTTGAAAAACTGTCTTGCGATATTGATCTTTCTTATTAAGAGCCATGCATGGAGGATGACAAAGAAGGGGATTATTTGGTCGATGAAAACAAATAATAAATTTTGTATGAGGATGAAAGTCCACATGCATCTCGTAAGTCAATTGGTGTTGATGAGGAATGTTGCTACCAACTGAGTTTGGCACACTTGTCACCATTGATAGAAGGAGACAATCCATCATATTTGGCAATTGTTACACCCAAGGGCATGAGTAGCACTCATGATTTGAGGGAGGATCCTCTTATAATGAGTCCAGACGAGGATCATTATGAGTTGCACATACTCGAGGAGAGTTTGGATTGCACTCTGATTTGGCATTACAAGGGTGAGGAGCCCTTTCTTTGGGAGAGTTCATTAGAGGGTTAGAGTTTAGCTACAAAGGATATGGTTGAGCACCTTCCTTGTGGACCAACCCGCGAGGAAGTATATGTATCCATGTATTGGGTAGACAAATACATGATGGACATGGACACACTTTGGGCTATAGGTTTAATCATCATCAATAGAGTGTTGGACTCATTAGCACATACAGGGAATCAGGCGATATAGGAGGACATAGGATTATGTCACAATATATACGAGATTATACATTGGCACATGGTGGTGCACATCATAGTTTTGGATCATTTCCTCTAGGGATACCTCCTGACATACCATTAGGTTAAGGTTACCCAGGGTCCATGAGTGGATAGGTGAGCCTCAACGAGTAGTGTATCCCTTGATGATTGATTTTCATCTGGGATATCATCAAGCTTGGGCCAGGAGGCAGGGTACTCATAGCTTTGTTCCTAGGTATCATCATATTGATTTTTTTGGTCATACCCTTGGGGTTTACCAACGTACTAGTCACCTTCCAGTCCTTCATGTAGTGGCGGAGACACTATTACTGTTATTTGATGCCCTCATTGTATGCAACAAGACGAGAGAGGATTACTGGAGCTATTGGGATGAGATAGGGGAAATTGTGGTTGTGACAGAGTTCATCCATTTGGACTTTGTGATTAGTGCATTGAATGCACAGGATGCGATCCAATATTATTTGGATCGGTTCATAGAGATTGTAGTTGACAGAGTAGTGGATGAAATTATCTGCTACAAAGATTACACATTGGGGATTTGGCTCATTTGGAATCCGACGGTTATTGGTGGGGCACAACATCAGTCGACAGGCATTGGGAGTGGTGGAATTCCAATGTTGAGGTGGGATCCTAACATTCATCTGAGTGATGGATTGTTTCAGATGAGGTTGATGACCGACCGAGTTGAGGAATTGATTGGTCTGCATCATGGTGGGAATGTTGTGAGAGGAGTTGTGGAGTTTTCATTTTCCTTCACGATACCCAGGATCGAGGATAGTCATGGATTGACATGCATTGACTTCACTGAGGTGCCTTGGTTGAGTATGGTTCATGATAGAGGATTCTGGTAGAGAAGAGCACAATTTGAGCATGGTGGTTAGACAATTGTGATCAGAGGGATGCATCATCATCATGAGGATTCCCCTCTAAGGATGGCATGGGAGCTTGGGATTGCAGTTGTTGACAGGACACCAACTGACACAGGTGGGATTTCCAGTTTGATTCTCCAAAGTTTACTCCTAGAGTGCGTAGGATTGGTCGCTTGGAGGAGCGGTCTTCTAAGGAGACAATCGTGTTTCAACAACTTATGATCACTTGACATACCAGGGGTAGTCAATCATATCCATGTGATAGCACCATAAAGATCAGTATGGTGAGAAGAGGGTGCTTCACTTCATACAATATAGTTTGGGACCCAAGTGACTTCATCACTTACGGGTAGGTCTGAGAGTTTCTCATAGGGAGGGACTTCACGAACATTGCGTCAGGACACATGGGGGATATTCTTCCTTGGTGGTAGTACACATTGGTGGACCAACTATTAGTGATGACTAACAAAGTTGTGACAGTGTTTGGTCTACTTTATTTTTGGGATTCCAGTGGAGGAGAGGTTGAGACTTATTCCAAACGGCGAGAAAAACCTTCTTTTCAAATACCCAAGATCGAGGCTGTTAGTGGATTTGAATATTTGGGTTTCATAGAAATATCTTTGTAGGACATGATTCATGACAATAAGTTCAGTTCCTATAGGTATTTCAGTGTGGGATCTCAGGAGAGGAGGATGTAGAATAGGCACATTGGTCTGATGGTTATTACTAGAGTGGTGTCACAATGTCATGGTGGTCCTTTCCCGAGATCGGTTTGGGACCCTGGTATCATTTTCAGTTTCATCTTGGCTCAGTCTACGGAGTGTCAGGTTGTGATGGTATTGCTTAAGGACAAGCAATGTCGGGAAGGGGAGTCTGTAATGTCCCTTTACCAACGATGACTCTAGGAGGAGCAACTCAGTAGCCTATACTGATTCTCGTAGGTTATAGTCAAGAGAAAAAGGGAATAAAATAATTATTTAATGTCACTTAACCAAAATTCTAAAGGGAAAGTGACATTAGATAGTAAAAAGGAGAAAAAAGGTGTTTCAAGTGACTTAAGTGATTATTAAAGATAAAACTTAGGAAAATTCACTTAATTAATTAAATTGAACGTGGAATTAGATGGGGGATGAGTATAAAGGAGGAAAAGTGACCTAATTCATTATTATTGAGAATTGGCAACTAGAGGAGAAGTCGGGTGACTTTTTGATGTTCTGTGGATTTCTAGAGGAAACCACCACCATTGATCAATTTCGGTGTTGAAAGACACACCCTAATCCATCGGAAGAATCACCCAGGTTCTTCATCATGCTTTAGAGTACATGATTGGATTCTCCTTCAAGGATTCACATCATTTACAGGTTTAAGATTATGGTAGATTCAGATATAATCTTATTGCAATAGATTCGAGCTATATCCTTCTTGCATGCAATAGATCTGAGCTTATTGCAACAAATCCAAGTTATATCCTTCTTGCATGCAGTGGATCTGAGCTTATTGCAATAGATCCGAGCTATATCCTTCTTGCATGCAGAAGATCCGAGCTTATTGCAGCAGATCTGAGATATATCCTTCTTGCATGCAACAAATCTGAGCTTATTGCAGCAGATCCAAGATATATCCTTCTTGCATGCAGCAGATCCAATCTTATTGCAGCATATCCAAGATATATCATTCTTTCATGCAACATATCCGATCTATATCATTCTTGCATGCAGCATATCCGAGCTTACTGCAGCAGATATAAGCTATATCATTATTGCATGCATCAAATATGAGCTTATTGTAGCAGATTCGAGCTATATCCTTCTCACATGCAGCATATATGAACTTATTGCAACATATATGAGCTATATCCTTATTGCATGCAACATATTTGAGCCATATTCTCCTTACATGTAGCAGATTCAAGCTTATATCCATCATGCGCAAGTATTCAACAGATCTAGGCGATATCTTTCTTGCATTCAACAGATTTGAGTGGTAACTTCCTTGTATGCAAAAAATATGAGCTTATATCTATCATATGCTAGTATTTAGGTCAGATCCATTAATAAATAGACTAGATATGTGGATTTTTCTTATTGATATAATGTTTTGGATTGATTTTTTCGTAATTGTAATATGGTTCTTATTATTATTGCAATAAAATTATGTTATTGGATACCGAAACTACATGCATGTCTCGCCAATTAAATTAAACCATAAAAACAATATCAGAAACCATCAAATCATATCAGAAAAAATATCCAGCAGAAGAAGGGATATTTCATCAACCCAGGAGCACTCTAATAAGTTAAATGGAAAAAGGGCTTGGAAAAATCACGCATCACGAATGAAGGGAAACACACCCTCTACAAAGGCACCCATAAATGAGACAATATGAGCCCTTGTATGTCAAGAAACCCCATGCCCAAAAGTATTACCCCTATACACCTCATACTCTTCACATGACTTAGAGAGGGTCCACCTAGAAAACACTCTTTTCCTTGGGGAATGACTCACCCAATAGGTCACCATGACAATCCTCCCATGCCTAATTTTGGCAAGTTGCATAAGGTCTTTAAGCATTTGTTTATTTTGAGAGGGGGGATTTTATGCACATGTTCATGCAGTTCTTTTATTATATATATCTTACTTGACATGATGATTGTTACTTGTGAGCCCTTGGAGGGTGAATTTGCTTGTATTTGCAGGGCCTTCACAGGTGGAAGACATTTCGTGAAGGCACAAGGTCACTTGGACCTTCACTTTGGGCTTGAATCCCACAGGATGGATGATACACCCTTGGAAACCTAGATCAAATACCTTGCCTTTGGAGACCTGAGAGGACACCTAAAGGAAGCATAGCCAGCCCCCTGTTTCCCAACGTTTGACCTTGAAGGCTCAAAACGTCACTTTTGGGGCATGACGTCACTCTTGGGGATAAGGTTTTGGTGATGGTGTTGGTGATTTGATGATGACTTGGAACCTTTTTAGGAGAGAGAGACTCTTTCCATGAATTGGAGCATTATGTGGCTTGGTCCATGGCCTTGGGAGGCCCAACGACTTCTTCTAGAGGCCAAAATGTCTCATTTGGACGCTAATTAGGGCTTGACGCCACCCTTTTAAGGGGATATTTTTTTGTAAATTTGAATTTTGAAAACATAAAGGGGAAATCAGAGGAGGTCGACCTCCATAATTGTTTTTTACCATAATTTAATGTGGACAAACTTTATTAGAAAGACCCCCTATAAATAGAGGCTTTCTCTTTTTATTTTTACATAACAATCTCACTTGAGAATTACATACTATATGGATGAAATTTTCGCCCCTCTTGGGAAAATAACATATCTCTCTCTTTGATGTTATTTGGATGCTTGATACTTGTCTTGTGGAGCTAAAGTGGTGCACTATCTCTTGGAATCTTGTTTCTTTCCATGTGATGGAATGTTCTTGGTAGATAAGAGTTTATCTCACTATTTTCTTGGAATTGGTAAGGAATTTATGCATGTTGTTGGTATTTCTTTCTTGTTTCATGGTTGTTCTTTTCTAAACTTTTGAAGGAGTATAAGGACATACACCCTCCACCAAGTCTATCATTATTGTTAAGTGGATAATTTATTTTCAAAGGTTTCTAGGAGGAGTAAAAGAGCTTACACCCTCCACCGAGTCTATCATTATTGTTAAGTGGATAAGTTATTTGCAAAGGTTTCTCAGAGGAGTAAAAGAGATTACACCCTCCTAGATTTACCTTGCTGGATTTGATTTCTCTAGGGAGTAAAAGGACTTACACCCCTAGAGAATTAGTAGATCTAACCTCACACAAGAAGACTCCATAACCCATTGACAAGGCACTAGTCTAAATTTGCATTGGAGAAATAAAATCATTGCATTGGTATACATGAGATTGAGAGATATTGTGTTTGTTCAAGTTGGAATATTTTCTAAGTGTTATAAGATTTCTTATGCTCTAAGGGAGTATAATTTGGCTAAGTAATTCTCTTGCTAAAAATTAATTTAATTCTACAACCATTAGGGGTGCAACAAAACTCACTTTCTTTTATCTCTTTACTCACTAATCTACAATTGAAATTTTCTTACAAGCTGCCATATTTATTCTACTTGTCATTGGCTATGTTTTGGGATTAGGGTTTAACTTGTTAATAACACCTAATAAACAACTGTAATTTCCATTAAAGTCTTGTGCTATTCAGTGGAAGTTAAACTAGACATTCCTAGCTTAGTTTCTAATATATTTTACTTAAATTTTGGAAACATATTTTGCATCCATTTTATTATTTACTTTGCTGATATAGCTCTGATATATTGCTTAAATTTAGGACATAAATATTTTCCTTTCTTTTCCCTTGGTTGTTTGGCTTGTATCTCGATTAATTGTCTTGTCTTGGGCAGGTTTAACATTGTCTTGCAGGTACACAACACTTTGGAAACCTCCCTTCATCAATGCGACTCTTTTGCAAGCCTATTTCCACTTCCAAACTTGAACTATAGGGGTTTCATTGGTCATTCTACCACTTTCCATCTCAATCCCCCTAGGGTCACTGAGATTCCCCCCTTGTGGTGACTTATCATCACTAAAATGAGGGGAGTATTTATCTAAGGTGAGATTGGGTAGATACTCTCATAGTTGTCTCTCTCGTGTGGATTACGTCGGGATTTTACCAACCTACAATTTTTTCAATAACATTTTGGCATCATTTTCTGTGAGCATTTTGAATCTTCTTTCATTCCCTAATGACACTTTGGAAAACTTTGATCCCAAAGCCTTTACCCCTATCTTTCCTAGTGAATCTTAAGGGAAGTTCCCTTTCCTTTCTTGATGAGCTATTCATAAATCTCATCTAGCGAATTCACCATCCTGGAATCCATCTTTCCAAAAGACCCTTCCACTGGAAGATTCAAGCCTTCCAAGGTCTACCGAAGAAAACCTCCTTTAAACTCCCCTATTTTCAAAACTGTTTTCCACAGTAACCTCCCATTTTCCCCAATGGCTCATCCTTGGGAAAAATAACTTTATAATCCTTTGAACTTGGCTTCCATCGCTGGATATCCCAATATTATGCCTAAAGAAACCAACAAATGGTTGCCAAAGTTTTTAGGAAACAATCTGGTCACTGTTGAGGAACACCTCTATGCAATTGGTCGAGACATGGAAAATGAAGGAGTGCAACATGAAGATGTGGCAATGAAGCTACTAGCTACATATGTTATTGAATATGCCCAAAGGTGGTTCAAAGGATTGTCTGACAATCATCTAGCATCATATGAATATTTCACTAAGTTGTTCAAAAGAAGATGAGAAACAAAGAAGGATAGTGGAATGTTGATGAATCGGTTCAATCAGATTAAGAAGAAGGAGAACAAGATAGTGAGTGAATTTGACACTAGATTTGATAAGCTCTATAGCCAAATCCCAAAGGATTTGTGCCCATATGAAGTAGTTGTTTGTCTCCTCGATGTGAATTCATTTGAAGGGAAGTTTGGTTTCATCCTAAGGGATAAGAAACCCAACACTTTGGAAAAATCCAAAGAATACAGTGCATAAATCGAAGAGAATATTATTTACTCCAAGATTAAGCCATATCAGTATCCTCGTACCAGGAAAGAAGCAAAGGCAAAGACGACAACAAACAATTTGACAGATCCAATAACTCTCCTAGCTCATAAACTTGATCAAATGAATGCTCAATTCATCCAAACTCATAATCAAGTTATGGACTGATTGACAAGCCTAGAAAGAAATCAATCTTCTCCGAGACCTCCATTTGTTAGACAATAGAGGGATACTACAGGTTGGAAGGAAAAACCTAAAAAAGAGGCAAATTCTCTCGATACTTTTAACCTTGTTGGGATGGTCAATTCGGAGGAATCACCATGGTGTTCTCCTTGTCAAGAACCCCATCCAGAAAAAGAATGTACCATATGAGATGAGGATTCCCCTGACAATATGAACTTCATTAACACAATTTTTTCTTTCCAAGATGATGAGTATATGGACATTACGTAGGAACAACTTGATGAAGTCAGGAAGAGGGGAGCTAGAGAAGTCCAACTCAGAGTGCTTAATCATTTGATTGAAGATAAGAGGAAGGAACTGATGAAGAGGGAAATCTTGACATACGCAAGAAGGAGAAAAAACCATGTCCCTCTTCCACAAGCTCCAGCTCACCCACCACCAGAGAAGCAAGCTCCATCTCATACAAGAAAGGAATCCCAGCCTTAACTGACAGAGAAGGGTGCCCCACCTCCCCCACCTCCAGCTCTAAACTTACTTCCAAGACCAACACAGGTAGATGAAGAGATCCAATTGAACATAGACATCCCAGCCATGATTGGAAAAATGAATATGTCAGTTCTTTTGGTGGAGATGTGCAAGATTACTTCTATGAGAAGAGAATTGTTGAAGACGTTGAAGGTAACAATTGAAGCAGAGGACCCTCTGATAATCCTGAAAACCATGTACCATGGACAAAAAATGGATAAAAACCCTCCCTTTTATGTCTCATTGGGTGTGAATGGTCTCCGTTTGAACAAATGTATGCTAGATTCTAGAGTCTTAGAAAATGTGATGTCTTTGAAGGTTATGAAACAACTTGGCTTTAAAATGACTTTCCCATATGGAAATGTATGTGGCATTGATTCTAAGAAGGTGAAAGTTTATGGTCTCATAGAATATGTGGAGGTATACTTGGAATATTTCCCTCACGTTGGCATCCTAATGAACATAATGGTGATTGATGTTCCATATGCTTGGGGCATGATCTTATCAAGAAGTTGGGCCACCACACTTGGTGTATTTCTCAGCATGGACCTTACTCATGCACATATTCCTATGGGAGATGGTACTTTCAAGATTCTCTATAATCGAGAGGGGTCCATGTAACGTACACAACCACCCCTAAGCCAGGCACGTTACCTCCTCATAAACTTTGTTCGAAAATGAATTTGAATTCTGATACCATTTAATTATTAAAGAAGCATGAAAGAAACATGATAACAACACATGCAATAATAAATATTCATGATACAATGTAAAGAATGTTTAAACATGCCATGCATATCAATAACCAAAAAACATGCATGTTATAACATATGAATCTCAGAGACAATAATTAATACACATAAGAAATAAATATACAATAGAGAAACACATGACAGAGAACACTTATCTTTAATGAAACAAATTCACCAACTAGCTGAAGACCAAGGACGTTCCACCCAACCATAGACACTATTGTTCCAAGTCTCAACAACAGGTCACCCCCAGGTTAGGGCTATGAATCCATAATGACAGTTTATGGTGTTACTTAACTTCCCAAACCAATCAAAACTCAAGCTCTCACAGGTTTCTCAACACGTATCAATCCAAAGTACACCAACTCTTTTCTCTCCATCTTGCACAACCCAAGAGAATGGACCCCCTTCTCTACCATGTAGTCCCTTGAGATTTCCAACTCCTTCCAAGGATCCAGTGCATCTGGTCAAGAATCTCCATGCCAGGACTCTCAATATGCACAACTTTGAATAAAATTTAGTACATGACAATGCATCTCAAGCATGTAGACATTAATTCATGTCTAAAACACACCAGTCACTACTACAACCAACAAAAATGGCTTCCTCCTCAATAGTTCACCCCCATGGTCCCATTCCAACAACAAGAATGAATGAGTGAAAAAGTGAACATAATGGAGAGTATGAACAATGAATAATGAATCAACAGAGTGAGTTAAGAAGAATTCCCAAACAACCCATAATATGTGTTTAAATATTTACTTGAAAATCAAGAATGTCGTGGCATTTTCCCAAGAAGCACATGTAACCACTTCTCTCCATTAAAAAAATTATGGGTAAATAAAATATGATAAAATGACTTATCCCCTTAAGTCCCCTCTCTTGTGGAATCATAGYCCCCCTGTAACTCTTKTCCTTGTTTGTATTGCAATCAACGATGTATTTTATTATTAATAATTATCATAGCATTACATTTCCTAGGCACACTGGCATCTTAAATTATTTGGGAACTCCRACCTTTCATCATCAAATAAAAAAAATACATCATTTCATATGGGGACTCTAAAATGAGGTATTACATTCCCCTCCCCTTTATTTTGGCATTGTCCTCAGTGCATATACAAAACATAAATCAAAATTTCAAAATTTATTAAAAAACTCACGGGTGCTCTGCCCGCATGGCATCTTCATGCTCCCAGGTAGCATCTTTAGGACCGTAGTAGGTCCAATGAACTTTTACTAGCTCTATAACTCAATTCTGGAGCATTTTGAATTTTTTGTCCAATATGTGCACTAGATGGACCTGAAAGTCTCCCCTTGGCTCTACCTGAATCAAATTCCAATCAATAACATGGTTAGGATCATGTATATACTTTTTTCAGCAAAGAGACATGAAATACATTATGCACATTCATGGAAGCAGGAAATGCAAGCATGTATGCAACATTCCCTATTTTGTTCAAGATATCAAATGGACCATAGAATATGGCTGCTAGCTTTGTACAACTACCCAAATTCAATGACCTCTTCTTGGGCTTCGGTTTTAGGAGAACATGCTCCCCCACTTTAAATTCTCTAGATGTCATGTTCTTATCTGCATACCTTTTATGTCTATGTTGAGCTTCCTTTAAATTTTTCTTAATTCTAACCATCTGGTCTTCCATGTCCTTGAGAAATTCTGGCCCAAGTACTACCTTGTCTACTGGGTTGTCCCAATTCACTGGAGTATTGCATTTTATACCATACATAACTTCAAATGGGATCATCTTCAATGAAGCTTGATACCCATTATTATAGGCGAACTCAACCAAATGCAAGTAGTCTTCACACTTAGATGGTTTATCCATCACATACATTCTCTGCATGTCTTCAATCACTTGGTTGACTCTCTCCATCTGCCCATTTGACTGTGGATGGTATGATGTGATAAAATTCATATTTGTACCAAATCCTTTAAATAATCCCCTCCAAAAATTTGAAGGAAACTTTGTATCTCTGTCTGAAACAATTGCCTTAGGTATCCCATGCAACCTAGAAATTTCCCTCATGTAAATTTCTGCAATATTAGCTGTCGTATGAGTCATTTTCACAGGAACAAAATGAGTAGCCTTTGTCAATTTATCCACAACTACCATTATGGAATCATGTTGCCTTGTTGTCCTGGGTAGTTTAGTTATAAAATCAATGGTTACCACTTCCAATTTCTTCTCTGGAAATGGAAATGGCTGAAGCAAACCCATTGGGTGTCTATGCTTAAATTTTACTCCCTGACATTCCATACATCTGGCAATGTAATCAACAACATCCTTCTTCATTCCTAGAAAAAACAATTGGCTTCTTACTACTGCAATTGTTTTCTGGTAACTATGATGTCCAACATATTAACATTATACATTTCTCTTAATACCAAATTCCTAAGTTCTCTGGAACTAGGAACATAAATTATATTCTTATGCACAAGTAATCCATCTTTCTTAATCTCATACTCTTTCATTTTCTAATGTATGTTTTCTTGTTGTAAATTTTCTTTTACCTGTAGGTAATGTTGATTTGTAACAACAACATCTAAAATTCTACTCTTTAAATTTGGTTGATGCATACTAACAGTTGTAGCATGCATGAGATGTACTCTTCTGTTGAGTGCATCAACAACTTTATTTTTTTTTCCCTTGATTTGCTTGATGTCAAAGTCATACTCACTTAAAAATTCCATCCATATTGTTTCCTAGCATTCAAATTTGGTTGTTCAAAAAGATATTTCAGACCAATATGGTTTGTCCTTAACTCAAATCTTTTTCCCATGAGATA
>JASDQU010884654.1:28709-48260 GCA_032191745.1 Picea mariana
TAAAACGGGTTTGAAGGACAGTCTAGGGGGAAGTGGCGGGGGACCGTCCCGTGATTTCGTTGGGGAGATCCCCTCTCAGACTACTTCTTACTTGCAGTGGCGACGGGCTGACCTTGGAAGCTAGGCTGGGGACTCGTAGCCCCAGTATCTTGAGCACCGGGTAGTTATTTGGTGGAATCAGAGGTTTGAGACACACATCTAGACTAGGGGGAAGGGTAATTAAAATTTGTAAAATCTTTAAACAAGTACAACACCTAGTTGCATAGATCACATGTGCTGTTTGGGGGGCATTAGATGTATGCATAGGCAAACACACTTGTGGAATATTTCATTGTTTCATCTATTCACTGCAGCTACATGTTTTATCTTCCTTCTGTTTACATGAGCAATTGGTTTGAGTGTTGAATATCTGATTATTTGCTTATCTTTGTGGTGTGGATAAAGTAAGTATTGAGCATCCCACTTGGGGAGGCAATACTTCCTTTGATCCTTAAGTGCTGTTGTGGTTGGTTGCCAGTGAAGGCAGTCCAAGTGGAGTAAGTGCCACTTGGGGCATGCTTGGCTCATATTTGTGAATTGTTTATATTCTGTACATCTGCTTATATTGGTATATCTCTGTATCTATCTTGTATATCCATGTATCCAGCTTATGTTTCTTTGTATCTGATTTGTAAATTGTTGTAAACACTTGTAAATCTTAGGATTCTTTTGTATAGCTAATGGTTTGGGGTAGTTTAAAACTTGTAACCTTGTAAATTTTACTGTAATTGAACCACCCTCAAACCTTAATTGACCCCATTTGCCCAACAGTAGGCACTAGTCCTTAGCTGACTTAGGAAAGAGGGTTGACTGTCATATAGATTAGAATTGCATTCTGCATTGCTGCTTGTCATTATAGGCTAGCTTTCCCCCCTTTGGCCTGTAATAATTGAAAACTAACTCCTAGAACCTTTAACCTTAAAATTAACTTAGTAATTAGGGACCACCCCCCTTGGCTTCCCTAGGAGTAAGCCTAGAAGGAAGAAGTTCCAGTCAAGGTGACAGTGTGGGCTGGAACTTAGACATTGTGTCTCCGAGGGAACACTAAGTGAGTTGGACTTAGCTCACGTCTGCAAGTGTGCATTAGGACGACAACACGTGGATTTGGGGAATTTTGTTGGGGCTTTGGCATAAGTACAAATCCCGTGATAATAGGTCTCTTATTTCTGGTCCAACTAGCTTTCAAGAGCTAGGAATCTTCATTATTTGTATGTGCAATCCTTCTAAGAGGTATCTTTTTACTTAGACTTGCCACCTTGGCTCTTTATTTATTTCCCCTTTCGTTTTTTGTATTTGTTCACTTTATTGAACAAGTACATTTTCTTTAGATATTCATAGACAACCATGGGACTAGGGGCATTGGCCTTTTCAATGAGGTGGCATAGCTCCAACCTTGCTATTGTTTTATTTTTATTTTTTGTTGTTCACTTCTAGCCTTGCTGGATGACATTTGATAAGTCAACATTAACGGGGAATTATTATTTTCTTATGGAAAAAATGGAAGTGAGAGGGAAAAGATGTAAAGTGCTATGTATGGCTGGGATATGGACATGTTACACCCACTTGACCACTAGCAGTATGAGTTGACTCAAAACCCATCACGTCTTTCAAAGAAAATCATGTCCTCCATGGTAAAACGAGACAAAAATTAAAATTATTAACATTATGAAGTCTCTATTGGATAGCACTCAAATACTTACCATTTTCATGACTAGCTTAGGAGTTATAGCACCATTTCTGAATGACCACAAATGCATGGGGAGCATAATACAACGTGTGAAATATTGCATTTTAAACCAAAGTAGCATGACCATGTATACTGAAAGCATAATATACCAAGTGCATATGTCATCTAAGGTATGAAGCTGGATAGAATGATATACCATGGCTGAGGTGATTGAGTGGTGAACGCTAAATCATCATGCAACTGAGGGGAATAAAGAGAGAGTTTGCATCTGTATGGAATGATCAACTGATCTCATGCAAATTGGAACAAGCCCCTCGACTGATTGGGTGGCTCTGGCACTATTACCCCGGGGGAGGCAACACTTTCAATAAATGCTAATTGTGATTAGTCCTAAGTTGTGATTCTATTTCATATCATTTACTTGAGTTGTTATATCATTAAGCAAATATGGAATTTACATTTTTATATGAAAAATGAGATTTGCTAGTTAACCTATCGAGCTTTATTTCTTATCAATTGCATAGGTTTTAACATGTGGTTTTCACCACTTGTTCAAATCTGGAAATTGCCCTAAAAATATCATTCAAACCAGAAATTCATAGATCCATACAATCATAAATTGTTTTATCTAAGTTGGATCTAATTGATGTATGCTTTGTTTTATCAATGCTGGAATTTACTTGTATGAAGCATCACATCTAAGTATTCTTTAAAGAGTTGAATCCTTTACTTTTCAAAGTTGTATCTTGTGTTGGGTTTAACTAATTAGTTGTATTTCATAAGTAAATATTTATGTAATACACTTATCAACATTGAGATTTACTTCCTAAGTCTAAGGCTCTCATTAGTTAAATCTTCTATACTTGGCTTTATTTTATTACACACTTCTAGGGATACCCTCCTTGGCCTCAAGAGAGCTAGGCAAAAGTGAAAGGAGAACTGTACTAAGGTGACAATGGTACTTCTCTTAGGGTTGCCTCAAAGTTGCATCTGTGGATTAGGGATTTTTCCATTTAAATGTGAGTTGAAGAGGTAACAGGTTGTATATCTTGTTTAACATATACATATGATTGGGACACTCTTAGTTGCTCCCTTCAATTTTAAAATTTTATTTTGTTTACCTTTGACTCTACAAGCACCTTTTTAAAGTTCTAGAAACATTTTTGTATCATTCAAAGGCATGACATGGTTTTAGATTTTGTACAATTTGGTTTGATTTTGATGGGATATGTTATGACAACAAAGAACACTTCCTATGTGAATAAACTATTCCTATCTCCATACAAGCATCTATCATGAACTCTGCAATAATTGGAAATATATTAATTGAATATCTAATTGATTCTACATTAATTGTTGTATTGTCTTTGTTTTTTGTAGTTGGCATACATGTTTTGGGTTCTAGGCTACAAGTTGGATGATGCCAACAAAATGTTACAGGTATTCCTCTGAACTTTCTAACGAGCATATTGTTCAAGTTTGGACTATATTTCTCTAGTACGAAATAGTACAAATGGTGGAAATGACCATAACATCATAAATGGTGGAAACAACCATATTATTATAAATGGCCTTTTTAATTGGTTCGTAAAATAAAATCATGAGTTTTTTAACTTTCTTTCAAGAATTGGAACAACATGGTTGACATTGTGGTTCTCAACCCATGCTGATATCAAACGTCTACTGAAGGAAATCTGAAAATTTATCATACCCTTTGCTTCTAAGTATTTTCTTTGTTAAATTTTTCCCTTGGAAAAAAGCTTTATCTTTGACATTTCCAGAAAGAAATGAGAATATACATTCCATGTATTTAAAATAGCTTCAAAGCCTTAGGTCTCTACTTCTTCCTATCACCATAGGTCCCATAGGGATATCTGTAATGTAGGTAATACAGTGTTCCATGGGTTGTTACAGCTAACTTTCTGTGCCTTTCAGCACACTAAATTACAAATCAGCAGAACTGACTAAATTTCAAATCTTCTACAAGTGAATAAATAGAGTGGATAGTACAACAAAGTCTAGCACCCACACAATGCAAAGTCCTAATCACCAAGGTGTTAGTTTTGTGCAACTCAAGAAGGCTACCCACGGTCACCTCAGTAACTCTTCCTCTCTTTTTGGTTGGCTCTTCTCCAACTAAAGGAGGGCTTTCCTAAAGATAGAATTGCTAAGGCTATGGTGTGGAGGCTCAAGGTGATGATTGATGAGTAAGCCTTAACAAAACATATGGTTGTAGTATAGGAAAATGGAAATGGGGAAAGGGATATATAAGAGCAAGGAAGGGAATGATGATGATGTGACTAGTGCCTACCAACCTATTGGGCTAATGGAGTCATACGACATCGAATAAATGAGAGAACGAAGGTGTCACAAACAACTTTGAAATAGGTCGTATGGTAGAAAAGGGCTAGTTTACCACATTCCACCAACTAAATGGATGAAGGAACTATTTGATACATTCATCTTAAAGTATGCACTTAAGGTGTGTTACCACCCAAACTAGCAGCCTTTGTGAGGGTGCTATTGGGGATAAGCACAACTTGGGAAATGTACCACTGTCACCTTAGCACAATCTCCCCTTTACTTTAGGCTAGCTCCTTGAAGCCACGGGGGGTATCCCAATCCTTAGAAAGAACATGTATAGTACAAGTCACTTCCAACTACACACCTCAATATATGTAGATAGACCAGTGCCTTAGTAGCAAAATGCCTTAAGGATATTCAACCAAAAGTTAGGGAAACAACTATCAGAATATAAAGAGGGTTAGGAGCTAATTATAAAAGTGCTGAGATATGAAATAAATATGTTACAGTAGAAGTATAAATCAGCACCAAGAAATCACTCTCTAGATGAAGAGATAATGTATCTTTAACTGCTCAAGAGTGAGATAATTGCACAAATCAAGGGTGAATGATATACCTGAGTTATACCTCGATTGTATGTTGCAAATTGGACTTGCTTACTCCTGTCCAACAATTCCAGAATCTGATTTATGATTAAAAAATGCAGAAAATGCTGATTTTTGGTGAGGAAAAGTACCCTAAGAGTGCCTAAAAGCACGTAGAATGATGAACCTTGGGTACTTTAGCTAGGAAAATGAATAAAATATTCAAAAACAGCCCAGTAATGATTAAATGCAAGTACACATGAATAATAACCATGAAATTAGCTCAAACTTATATAGAGAGGTGGTGAATCCCCCGAGGGTTTCACCAAAAATCTCCAAAATGAAATATAACAACAATGAACCACTTAGAAGATGAGTTTCACCATTAAAATGTGTTAGATATCCTTTATAAACAATACACAAGTGAAATATAAGCTAGGGTAGGGTTAGATTTCATCTTTTAGGATTAAACCCTAGCTTTAGGGTTTCACTAGTTCTGAATTTTATTGTTGTAATTTAATTTCCAGAATTAGTAAACACCTTAAATCAGTTACAAAACATTAGATACAACCTTGAAGCACAATACCAATATGGACGATTTTTCTTCTTAGGGTTAGAAATTATCAATGAAGCATAAACCCATGGATGAAAATGTCTAGAAAAAGAAAGTAAACTGTTAGCTTTACTCTAAACAATGAAATAAATATTTTTGATGGTTTATCTTTTGTATTTTTATCTTTTATATGACATGAAAATAAAAGAATTGAATTTTTAGGGTTTTAATGGATGGTTGTTGGAGTTAAGCTCAATGCCTTGTCTCCACTTAGGGCTTATGGGGTCAAGGAGTATGCCCCTCTAAAAATTGGTTATCAAAGTTTATGGATTAGAATGAGAGACTAGGACCACAAGGCTAGTAGTCTCTTGTCTAATCAAGATAAACCATGAAACTAAGGCCCTACAAGAAGGGTTTCCCCAAGGAAATAACTTTCACCAACAAGATCAACAGAAGACTTGAAAAGAATACTTAAAACCCTTGCCAAGGAGCATAGAACTAATCAAGATAAGAGATAAGAACTTACCAAATCAATTTATGGAAGATGGAAGAGATACAAATTGAGATGCGGCAGGGTGTGGGAAGCCCCTATACATGCAAAATATCTCAATTTTTTTTGACCACTGCCTTCAGAAATGTGAATTTCCTCGAAAAGTGTGAACTGCATTACTGTGAAAATCCACAAAAGTCTGCATGAAGCCAAATTCCCAAGAAGTATCATGCCATGTCATCAAACCCTCTAGATCATCAATATCCATGAAAGCAAGTAAGTGCCCCAGCTGTCCAAAGCTCAAAGATACAAAGGCTAGTGAAGAAATTTACTAGGGTCACCCCATGCCAAAATGAGGGGTAACATAGGCTACAACTTAGGGACATGTGCTCTTCTTAGAAGTGCATGAGAACCTTAGAATCTTGTTATGTACAATGACCTCCACATCCAACAAAACATCATCAACAATAAAACCAAATCAAATGCTTCAAATAATTTATTCCTGCTACACTACTACTCAAGTGAGCTTATTCTTTTTCTACCCTACCCCACTGTAACATGTGCAAAATGCATCTGTTAGGTGAAGTCATTGACCCAATGCAGAGATCTTGACATCTCAGAAGTGCAATGCCCCTTTCCTCTGTGTTTAGTGATCATACAAAATAAGGAAACATCAAAATCTGTATGCTCGTATGATGGAACCTCTGTGATTGTTGGTGGACTGAAAATAAATCTAGGTACCTACAGATCAAGGACCTCTTCAAGCATATGTGACTGTTGATATTGGATACTACACGAATCCTCTACCCAATTCTGGATAGAGATGCTATAATGGCCCTCAAACCATGAAATATCTTTGAACTCTTCCGTCCCTCTTTTGCAACCACTTGGAGTTGGAAGTGCATAATGTTGTTTCAACATATCTGTTAGGTCTGTATTAAAATTTGTGCATATATCATCCAACGGTGTGGTGCCACTTGCTGTACCATAGTCCTTTTTGAAAGTTTGTGTCCATATTTCTACGTCTTCTTGAGTCTTAGTGAAATCAGCTTCACCCTTCCTAAGTGTAACATATTGATCTTTGATTGACATAGTTTTGATCTAGTACTGTCCCATTTGAGGCATCTCTAAAGATAGTAGACTTGTACAAAAATGTTGTGTGAAAAGATCTAAGCTATGAGCAGGCTCCTTAGCATTGTTTAGTGAAGGCACTGGATATGCAACACATGAAGAATTTATAATGAAAACAATATCCCTTTGTAATGTCAATGGCTCTAAAACTGGATTCTCTAGACCCTGCAACATATGATCCAGCTTTTGTTTATTTGAAATCATGGAGCGAGCAGAATAATTAGGGACCTCCTGCACAACATCTGTCCTCATGGATCTGAAGTTTCAAGGATGAGGAAGGTTACAACAATAGGGTGATCTTTTGTCAAAACATCACCTAGTGTAATTGAAGGCAGGGTTATGCCATGTTCCTTAGGCCAAGACATATTGAGAATGTGGTATCCATCTACCTCAACTTCGAATTTTGGATTGCTAGTGAAACAGTTTCTTAGATGCCCCTCAAGCACTTGCTTACTGGTTTCGTTTTCATTTTGGACTGCATCAAGGAGACTATCCTTGGGTGCGCTAGAACAGGCTACGACTTACCTCTCATAGAAATTCACCATGGGATCAAGTTTTTCTATTTTCCACAAAGATTTCACATATGGATCTCCATCATCAATCTAAGAAAACCGTGACTTTTGGTAGCCTAACCCTATAGGATCATCACCAAAATAAGTAGTTGGCAAGTCCATCATGAGATTGACATCCTTTTCCTTTCTATGAGTTGATCTTTTATCATCACTAATTCACCGGTGAGGTCGAGATATATTGCAGTACACTGACAACAGGTTAACACCACAAGTTAGATTCTTTTGTGACCAAGCTGCATCAGTTCCACTATTAACCTTGTACTCAAATCAAATGCCTTCAACTACAAGAGGAGAGGATAGAATCATGCGATCATCACTGGCAGGTGTATGCATGCTCTGATCGGGGGTTTTCTCTAGGGAATTTCTTGTTGGGACTCACGGTTCTTGAGATAATTGGAAATCGTCCAGGGCTGGAACAATGTCCCCTCACGAAACCTGATTATTGTACCCTCAAGAGATGTATGAAAACCTCGAGCAATGTCTTGCTTGGCTATAACCTCCGTCAATCCTGGAGACCAAATCCTATTCGCACCAGTTCTGTTGTTCGAATCCGCAGCTCGAATGTCTGCTAGGTATATCACAACGACAATAATTTTCGTTTTCAAAATCAATATTGGCAATGGTAGGGTAGTATTTCCCAATTTGTATTGGATAAGGTTCTAAGAGTGCACCTATATCGCTCGTGTACTTTCCATCGTCCCATAGATCATGAGCATCGTAGATAGGAAGGTCTTCAAAATTCACAATATAGGACTTGTGATTCCTCTGTTCCAGTTGCAAGCTGATGGTTTCATTGTTTGCAGGATCAAAGACACATATTTTCCCAATTTCTAGAAACTATTGAAGTTTTGGGTTGGTTTTGTCCCACTTGTTTTCTTCTTTATTGTCATTACCAATGTCAAACATGGGAGAATCGTTCTTTACCAAAACAAAATTTTCAAGCTTCATCACGCTGGCATGTCCATCAATCTTACAAAGATTCTTATGTTATCCTAGATTGATATACATGTTATTTGGACATCGTTAAATCATCCTTTTTAACTTCTTTGATGTCTTAATATTTTGATTCTTTGTTCAGATATCTCTTACAACTTCTTGAATTTTTAGGACAATCCCTCTTAAGGTCGTCTACACAGTTGAAGTATCAATAAGCCTCTTTTGAATGAATTTCTAGGCTGTAACAATAAGGCATTTGAAGAGCTTGATAATTTTCCATGTTAAGAGAAATGCACTTCCATGTGAGAACTGCATATATAAACTAGAAAACTACAGCACAACTCAAAGAGTCACTAAATGAACCAAATTTCTGTTCTCAACTTATTGTTAGAAAAGTAGTTTGATTACTATTAATGATCATGAATGCTAGGATTTCAGACGATCCAGCAAAAGATCAGAGTTGGAAAAATTCTAAAACCATTAAAGCTTGATATGGAAAATGTTGTTCTAGATATAGCTATAATTGGATATCCTATTTTTGAAGTGTGATTCTCAATGAAACAAAAATCCATCCAAACATGAAGCATGCATGTAGTAACTGTCTTAACACTGACAACACTTTCATTCTAGGTTGGTACTAAGAGTTTGTAGGATATGAAATCATTTAAAAATGATTATTGGTCTAGACATTTACCCGTGTTATATGTGTTGGTAGAGTGTACGACCATGCTTTCCGAAGTTGGATGCCATAAGGAGTGCAACTGCTGATATGGTATGTTAAATATGAATGACCTTTTTTTCGTGCTTTTTCTATATGATAAACTCTTTGCCTTATTTGGTTGGAAATGAATATAAGATAATTCAAGATTATTAATTCTAAAAAATGTTTTTTTATTGTAGCTATTTGGATTTTTAATGTGAAGATAACATTGAGAAATAATCTTCTTTTTTTAATTCCATTTATTCCACATATACATGTATGCCAAACTATTTTAAGCAATGTTTGCCAATAATTTATCCCTTGAGATTGTTAGTTTTCTTTACTTATAGAGTAGTAGTGTTACCAGTGTTCTTTTATTCTTTTAACATTAACATTTATATCATAGACTGAACAATAATAGCAGCATAAACAATACACAAGAGTACACAAGAGATTTATCCTGGGAAAACCCCAAATGGGGGGAAAACCCAACAACCTTTCTCAGATAGATTCTATCCACAATAGTCCAACCATACACCATCTCTCAAGAGCAACATACAAGAAAGAAACCCTAGCACTAGGCTAGCACACAAGCTAGTGCTCCCTGTTATCCCCTATCTTAGGGATAACTAAGGAGATTATGTCTCGAGGCCCACAGGTCCCAGACATGGAGTACCAAGATCCCTATTGACTTGAGCTTGGCCCTAGAGGGCCCATCATTTTTCTTCAGCACCTCCATTCTGTTAGCAGCAACAACATCCATCCCATTGACCTGGTTCTGAAGTAGCAGTGGGTCTTGCTCCATGAGGTAATGAGTCCGAGTATCATGGTATGTGTCACTCTGATTCTCAAAGCATTTGAATATGTGCATTTAATTCTCTTTTGCTTCATGACGTTTGCTTGGACATTATGCCTTTTAACTTTTCCATACCTAGGGGGGATGACAGAGTGCCCTAGCAAGTTGGTTCCCTTAGGGATGAGTTGCCACTGGGTGGGTCTATGAAAGGTCATTGTCCATTCCTTCCATACTTATCACTTTTCATCTTTTTCCCTCTCATCTATCCCCAAGATTGGTTTGATCATTAGGTTTCCCAAGCTAGTAAGGGTTGTACCTTGCCTTGTGGGAAGAAGGGGCTAAAGGCCCAGAGGGTAAAAGTAGCTGGAAAAAATTAAAAGCCAAGATTAAACCTTGAGATGCTTCGCCCAGGGATCCCCGAGCAAGTGATAAAAGGATTCTCAACAAGAAAAAGGGGGGACCCATAAAATATAATAAAACTCAAGACCTAGTTGGTGGATAGGGGGTTTCATCATGAGCTAGCCTATTAGGTCCATGGGCATGTAGTGGTATGACACTACTATTCATTTGGTCACCATGCCAGGGTAGTGACTCTTGGTGGCATAACCAAGAGAAAGGGGGTCTCATCACAAGCCAACCTTCTCATCTCCGTGAAATGCTTGTGGGGAACGTTGTCACCACTGGTCGCCACGCCAGGGCAGTGTCCTCCAGCTATTCTCTTGACAGAAAAAACAATAAGATAAAGAGTAAAAAGGCATTGAATGGGCTAGGAAACAATTACATCCATGACAAGGTGCAACTCACCCTCTACAGAGGCACCCATAGGCAAGACCTACATTTCCTTGTTATCACTGCACCCCTTGCCCAAACACCCCCATACCATCTCATGCATTTACATGACCTAGATTGGTATTCACCTGGAAACACCCCACACCAAAGGAGAATTAGCCTAATAGGATGTCATGAAACCCTCTCCAAACTTGGCTTGTAGAATAGCATAACATCTTTGAGCACTTGTCTGGGAAAAGGGGGGTTTTATGCAGATATTTGGGTAACTTGATTATTAGATGTGATTGACATTGTTATGATCCCTGTGACTTATGAGCCCATGAAGGGCGTACTTGTTGCTGTTGCAGGACCATGCCCGACGGACAAGTACATATGGGGAGATGATTAGCTTGTACCTCCATAGGGCTAAAATCCCACCAGATGGATGCTGAGACCCCAGCCAGGGGCAGAGAGATACTAGAGGCTTGCACTAGAGAAAAGGGAGGACGTTCCACCAGAGGCACTTTGGTAGGCCTGGACCTGGGGGGGTCTTTCCCTCCCACCATGATTTGGTCCTTTAAGGTCCTTGACGTCATCATTCAGAGCCTTGACGTTACCCAGTTGAGGTATCCAACATGAGCATGACTTTGGTTGGCACGTGTGGCAATTCCTGAGGGGTTTTGAGCCCCAATGTTTCACTTTGGAGGCCTAGCGTTCCAAGAGGGAGGCTAACGTCACCCTAGGAGGGGCACGATGTCACCCTAAAAAGATGAATTTAGGGTTTTATTTGTCAATTTTATGTAAAATTGGATTTTTCATGTAAACTGGCCATGTCGGCCTTTTTTTTGACCTAAAATGTAATCAAAGGTCATTGTATTGTATAAATAAGAGATCAAACTCTCATTTTTATTCATCATCTTTCACTCAAACAAGTGTGAGGTCTGAAATTCGGCCTCTTTTAAGGCTTATTGGTTGAACTAAGTGGTGCACAACTCTTGGAGGGAGCTTTTATTGGTGATTTTTTGCATTTTCATGGTGGAAAGTCTTCAACTAGGGCTTGTGACTAGATTATTCTTGGTGAATGTAAGTGTAAATATGCAATCCTTCTTTCTTTGAATGGTTATGGTATCTTTTACTTTTCATTTATGAGATTATGAAATTGTTAGTGTGAAACCCTAGGAGAAAAGCACATGTTATTGTCCTTGTCTTAATAGCTCTCCACCTACTTGATTTTGCTAGAAGACACCTCCATTGAAGCATATGCTAGAGTCCTACCTTAGTAGCACTTTAGTACTATTGCTTCATTAAGATTTTATTTTATTTCAAGCTTGACCTAAAGAAGAAGGAAAACTGCTAGGGCCTAGGGTTACCTACTTCCTAGTAGCCGTTTTCCTTCTAAGGTTTTGGATGATCGAGGCCTTAGGTTACTAACACCTCAACCATCCTCCCTCTTGTATTTAGCTTAGTCATTATTATTTGTTTCCCCTAAGATTGTCGCTGCAAAAGTGACTCCATTTACCCTAAAGGCTTTAGTTCACATCTTACAATTGATTGATTGATGAAAACAACCTTCAAACTATCTACTTCAAGATCTCTACTAAACACTTCTAACCTTAGATTAGACTAACGTACTAACTTTCTTGATGTTGTTCCAAAAGAAATCTACAACCATCTATGACAGCAGTAAAATCTTCTAAAAGCAAGTGTTATAGATGATTTTACATTACCTTCTTTGCTTCTGACAATTACTAGCATATTGCCAATTTTAGGTTATCATTTTTGGTCATTATTGAAGCTTGTTTAAGGCATAATTGTGAAGCTATCATTATATATACATTGCTGTTATAAATATTTCTGTCGCTTCATCTTTTATATCGGCTTTTTGCTTTTATTTAAAGTCCATGGTTTTATGAAGCACTAACATCAATTGGTACTTGCAAATAGTGTTTTTCTTGTTGTCTTGTTCTGGGTAGGTACACTTAAGCTATACTTTTCTTCATCTTATTAAAACATTTGGAACTTTCTGATCAAAGTGACTTGTGAGAGGGGAAGAAATTTCTTGATACTATTACCTTTGCCTTCTCAAACCCCCAAGTCACCGGGGACGTCTCCCCTGGGATTGTTATACCCCACTTTTAGGGATAACTAAGGAGATTATGTCTCGAGGCCCACAGGTCCTATACATGGAGTACCGAGAGTCTGATCGACTTGAGCATGGCCCTGGAGGGCCCATCTTTTCTTCCTTTCAGCACCTCCACTTTGTTAGCAACAACAGCATCCATCACCTCCGGCTTGGTCTTATATCAGAGATAGTTCTTGCTCCATGAGGTAACAAGTCCAAGTATCATTGTATGTGTTACTCTGATCCTCACAGCCTTTGAATATGTGCATTTAATTCCTTTTGTTTCTAACGAGTGCTTGGATCTTATACTTATCCACTTGACCATGTCTAGGGGGAATGACAGGATGCCCTAGCAAGCTTGTGCCCATAGGTTTTGAGTTGCCACTGGGGGGATTTCTGAAAAGTCATTGTCCGCTCCCTTCATACTTACCACTTTCCATCTTACTTTCCGCTCATCCATCCCATTACATTGGTTCGGGCATTGGGTTGACCAATTATTTAATGGTTGCACCTTGCCTTGTGGGAAGAAGGGGCTAAAGGCCCAGAAGGTAAAAGCAGCTGGCAAAATATAAAAGCCTAAAATTAAAACCTCGAGATGCTTCACCCAGGGATCCCCGAGAAAGCAGTAAAAGGCTTCTCAGTAAGAAACAAGAGGGAGCCATAAAAAATAATAAAAAACAAGATCTAGTCAGAGGATAGGGGGTCTCATCACGAGGCAACCTATTACGTCCATTTGCACCTAGCGGTATGACACTACTATCTGCTGGTTACCACGCCAGGGTAGTGGCTCTTGGTTGCATGGCCAAGAGAAAGTGGTATGATTAGATGTGATTGACAATGATCCCTGTGACTTATGAGCCCATGGCAGGTGTATCTGTTGATGTGTAGGATCATACCCGATGGACAGGTACCACATTGGATAGGTACACATGGGGAGATGATTAGTTTGGACCTCCATGGGGTTGAAGAGCCGACTAGATGGATGTTGAGACCCCAACAGGGGGCAGATACAAGACAGAGGGGTTTGCACCGGAGAAGAGGAGGACATTCCACAGAGGCCCCCTGGCAGAGCCTTACCTAGGGGGTTGTGCCCTTGGCCTTGGAAGACCCAGGACGTCACCCGGGAGGTTCATGATGTCATCCAACTTTATAGATGTTTTGGGGGGACAGTCATGGTAGTTTGGCATGTGTGGCAGATTGGAGAAGCCCAAGGAGGGCTAACGTTTTTCTCCAGGAGGCTACATTTTCCCTAGAGAGAGCTAACGTCACCCTAGAAGGGGCATGGCATCTTACTTTTGCTTGATTAGGGTTTAATTTATGACATTTAATGTAAAATAGTATTATTGTGTATTTTGGCCTTGTCGGCCTTTTGATGACCTAAATTTTAATTAAGGTCATTGGTATGGTATATATTGAGGGTTTTCACTCTCATAGTTTCATCATCTTTCACTCACACATTAGTGAGGTCTGAAATTTGCCCCCTATTCTAGGGTTTTGGCTGAAATTTTGAGGTGTACTTGTTGAAGGAAGACTTTTCTTGGCATTTTTGGCATTTCTCTTGGTGGAAGGTTTACAACTAGGGTTTTGCAACATGATTTCTTGGTTTATGTAAGTGAATTTCTGCAACACTTCTTAATTGAATGGTTATAGTATTGTTTACTTGCATTTGTTATTATAATTTGTTGAATTAAACCTTTGGTGACAAGCACATGCTAAGGTCCTTGTCTCATGTCCCTACTAAGATTAAGAGCCATTTGATTTGCTGAAGTAAGATAGAGCCTTGCCACAGCAACACTCTATCCATACTCTTCTAGCTAGCCATTTTTTCCTTGTTATTGAGCTAAGAAGGAGGAAAACGCATCAAGGCCTAGGTTTTCTACACCTTGGTGAGCCGTTTTCTTCTAGGGTTTGTTTGATGAAGCCTTGCCTTAGAAACACTTCATCTTCTAACTCTCTTGTCTTTAGCCTTATAAATTCTTACTCAAGCTAGCCGATTTCATCTTGCCAATAAGCTAAAGAAGGAGGAGAAAGCAATAAGGCCTAGGGTTTCTACACCTTAGTGAGCCTTTCTCCCCTAGGGTTTCATTGTTGAGGCCTTGCCTTAGCAACACCTCAACATTTAACCCTCTTGTCTTTGGCCTTATCATTTTCATTCAATCCTTCAACCTTTGCAGACTCTTTGACTCCATATGCCCTAGTAGCGCACTGATCTAAGACCTCTTGTATTGAGTACCTTGATCACAAACTACTTCTAAGCACTCTTGAACAACCATTAACTATTTCTAACCCTAGCCTAGACTAATCTTAATAACCCTATTGTTGTCGTCATCTTTTCATGCTACAAACATCTCTATGCAACATTTATTTTATCTTTAAAGCAATTGAATGGTTGGCTAAGGCATTGTTTCTAAAGTGTTGATATTGTTACATTGATTTCCATTAGCATTTATTGTGAAGTGATATTGTAATCATTGCCATTGTACAACTTTGATTTGCTTCAACAATAATATTATTTATCGATTGCTTTATTATCGGAAAGTCATTGATTATATGAAGTACTAACCAACAAGTGAGCTTGCACATGTATAGTTTCTTTGTTGCTTTGTCTCGGGCAGGTACACTTCTTGGTTACTATTTCCAGTTATCTTTTATCTTTATTGGCTATTAAGCGGCAAGCCGGACTTTTTGATCGATGGTGACTTGTGAGGAGGAATAATATTACTTAGCCATAAGCATTTGCCTTCTCGAAACCCCAGGTCACCGGGGATGTCTCCCCTGCCTTACCTCCCTAAACAGAAAGAGCCATCCCATTGAGGTGACAGTTGTGGGATTGGTTTAGTTACGCCAGTTTGATCTCCTTTCATCCGTCTTTTACCTTAACTACAAACTGTGCAATAACAGGGATTTACCGCTAAAGATAAAGAGGTGTCTTATTTAGGTGACAGTGATAGGACAACCTCTTGTTATGCCAATTTATTGTTCACTAAGACTTTGGACTGAGTTGTTATGACGTGTGGTCTCTTGCCTTGTGGACTTAGTTGAGTCAGGCTTGAGATGGTACTCCAGATGATTCCCTCGTGGACTCAGTGAAATAGAGATCTATTGAGTAGGACGTCCCTGTGGCTGAGCACAGGTGGATGTGCCCCTAGTGGCTGAGCACTAGTGGATGTGTGAGATCCCTTGCTATATTATCTGAGAGTAAGATTTACTTGTAACCCTAATTGTGATGTAAAGGGTACAGGTCAGATCCACCATATGTGAAAGATAATTAATGTTTATTGTAATAATTAATTACTTCTGAGTTATTGAGGTCGACCATGTTGTGCTAATGACACCACTTTTGGTCCGTCCAGTCTAGTATAAATAAAGGTGATTTCCCCATTGAAGAAACACACAAGTCACATGTCATTTGGAAATTTCAGCAAGTACATCTTCTAGGGCTTGTTATCGCCCATTTTTAGGGATAACTAAGGAGATTATGTCTCGAGGCCCACAGGTCCTAGACATGGAGTACCGAGAGCCAGATCGACTTGAGCATGGCCCTGGAGGGCACATCTTTTCTTCCTTTCGACGCCTCCACTTTGTCAGCAGCAACAACACCATCACCTCGACTTGGTCCTGTATCAGAGATGGTTCTTGCTCCAAGAGGTAATGAGTCCGGGTATCATGGTATGTGTCACTCTGTTCCTCAAAACCTTTGAATATGTGCATCTAGTTCTTTTTGTTTCTAACGGGTGCTTGGATCTTATACTTATCCACTTGACCATGTCTGGAGGGAATGACAGGATGCCCTAGTAAGCCTGTGCCCATAGGTTTTGAGTTGCCACTGGGGGGATTCATGAAAATTCATCGTCCGCACCCATCATACTTATCACTTTCCATCTTACTTCCCTCTCATCCATCCCATTACATTGGTCCGGGCATTAGGTTGGCCAATCATTTAAGGGTTGCACCTTGCCTTGTGGGAAGAAGGGGCTAAAGGCCCAGAAGGTAAAAGCAAGCTAGCAAGAGATAAAAGACTAAAATAAAACCTCGAGATGCTTCGCCCAAGGATCCCCGAGAAAGCAGTAAAAAGATTTTAAGCAAGAAACAAGAGGGACCCATAAAAATAACAAAACAAGACCTAGTTAGAGGATAGGGGGTCTCATCATGAGCCAACCTATTAGGTCCATGGGCACCTAGCGGTATGACACTACTAGCAGCTAGTCACCCCGCCAGGGTAGTGGCTCTTGGTTGCATGGCCAAGAGAAACAGGGTCTCATCACGAGCCAACCTTCTCATTTCCATGAAATTGCTTGTGGGTAACATTGCCACCACTGGTCACCATGCCAGGGCAGTGTCCCCTGATTAGCTTCTTGAAAGAAAAAGCAATAAAGAAATAAGAATAAGAGGCATGTATGGCTTGGAAACATTTGCATCTAGGACAGGTGCAGCTCGCCTTCTACAAAGGCACCCATAGGTAAGCCTTGCATTTCCCTGTTTTCACTGCACCCTTGTCAAGACATCCCTTATCCACCTCACCCATTTACATGACTTGGATTTGATCTCTTCTGGAAACATCCCTTTTCCAGTGGACACTAGCCCAATAGGAAGCCCTGTCATCTCCTCCAAACTTTCCTTGCAGATTTGTATAATGTCTTTGAGCACTTGACTGGGTAGAAAGGGTTTTATGCACATGTTTAATAAAATTGATGATTGGATGTGATTGACATTGCTATGATCCCTGTGACTTATGAGCCCATGGAGGGCGTATCTGTTGATGTGCAGGGTCATACCCAACGGACAGGCACCATATTGGATAGGTACACATGGGGAGATGATTAGTTCGGACTTCCATGGGGCTGAAGAGCCCACTAGATGGATGCTGAGACCCCAACAGGGGGCATAGACAGGACATAGGGGTTTGCACCAGAGAAGAGGACGTTCCACAGAAGCAGCCTGGCAGAGCCTTACCTAGGGGGGTTGTTCCCTCTCCACTGGAACATTGGCCTTGGAAGGCCCATGACGTCACCCAGGATGCCCATGACGTCATCCAACATTGTGGACATTTTTGCGAGACAATTCTGGCAGTATGGCACGTGTGGGAGCTTGGAGAGGCCCCAGGAGGGCTAATGTTTTGCTCCAGGAGGCCTATGCTGCCCTAAGAAGGGCTAACGTCACCCTAGAAAGGCCATGACGTCTTACTTTTGCTTGATTAGGGTTTAATTTATGCCATTTAATGTAAAACAATATTATTTGGTATTTTGGCCTTGTCGGTCTTTTGGTGACCTAAATTTTATAAAGGTCACTTGGTATTGTATAAGTAGAGAGCTAAAATTCTCTTTTTAGACTTCATCTTTGACTCACACATAGTGAGTTCTGAAATTTGCGCCCTACTTTAGCATTTTTGGCTGAAAATTGATGCGCACTTGTTGGAGGAGTCTCTTTCTTGGCTATTTTGGAATTTTCTTGGTGGAAGGTTTACAACTAGGGTATGGCTATATGAATGCTTGATAAATGTAAGTGAATTTCTGCAAAACACTTCTTTATTGAATGGTTATGGTATTGTTTACTTGCATTTTGTTATTATAATTTGCTGAATGAAAACCCTAGGGGACAAACACATGTCGGTGTCCTTGTTTCATGTCCCTACTAAGTTAAGCCAAGAGCCATTTTAATTTGCTGAAGTTAGATAGAGCCTTGCCATAGAAACACTCTACTTCTACTCTTCTAGCCTAACCGTTTTTTATCTTGTCTTTGAGCCAAGGAAGGAGAAAACACACTAAGGCCTAGGGTTTCTACACCTTAGTGAGCCGTTTTCCCTAGGGTTTGATTGATGACGCCTTGCCTTAGCAACACTTCATCATTAAACTCTCTTGTCCTTAGCCATAAAATTTATTACTCAAGCTAGCCGTTTTTATCTTGTTAATGAGCTAAAAAAGGAGGAGAAAGCACTAAGGCCTAGGGTTTCTACACCTTAGTGAGCCTTTCTCCCCTAGGGTTTCATTGTTGAGGCCTTGCCTTAGCAACACCTCAACATTTAACCCTCTTGTCTTTGGCCATATCATTATCATTTCGGCCCTTCAAAATTTGCAGCTATTTTGACTCCATTTGCCCTAATAACGAACTGATCTAAGACTTCTTGTATTGAGTACCTTGATCACACACAACTTCTAAACATTCTTGAACGACTACTAATCCTTCTAACCCTAGCTTAGACTAACATTTACTAACCCTATTGCTGCCATTATCCACTTGTGTTATACTTATACATTGCAACATTTATTTATCTTTAAAACAATTGAGTGATTGGCTAAAGCGTTACTTCTAGTATTATTGCATTGATGATAAATTGCCATTGATAAATTGCAAAGCTTCTTTAGCCTTAATTGTGAAGTGGCATATTGTAATCATTGCCATTATACATTATTGATTTACTTCATCAATATTATTGGTCAATTGCTTATTATCAGAAAGTCTTTGATTATATGTATTATGAAGTACTAACCAGCAAGTGATCTTGCACATGTATAGTTTCCTTGTTGCTTTGTCCCAGGCAGGTACACTTTTTGGTTATTACTTATCTTTATTGGGTGATTAGCCGGGACTTTTTGATCAGTGGTGACTTGTGAGGGGGAATATTATACTTAGCCTTTCAAACCTTTGCTTTCTCAAAACCCCAGGTCACCAGGGAAGTCTCCCCTGGGCCTACCACCCTAAACAAAAAGAGCTATCCTATTGAGGTGACAATGGTAGTGTTGTCGCCCTAATGCACACTTGCAAACGTGAGCTAAGTCCGGCTCACTTAGTGTGCCCTCGGAGACACAATGTCTAAGTCCCTGCCCACACTGTCACCTTGGCAGGTACTTCTTCCGTCTAGGCTTACTCCT
>JASDQU010884655.1:0-12063 GCA_032191745.1 Picea mariana
GTCTCCTATATATACCAAGGAGACATTTTCATTTTGAATCATCTTGTACTTGAACATTTAAGTGGGGTAAAAGGAGGTTTCCCCCTCGAAGAGGCTTATTATCTGAAATTATCTCTTTTTCAAGGCGTTGAGTACTTTTCCTAAGGTTTTTCTATGCTATATTGATGTTTGGTTCCTAGCATTCACGAAGGGTATTTGATTTTCATGTGTGTAGGTACTTGGTCATCATACATCAACACAACCCCTTCAGGTATATACTCAGCACTGGCATGTAGTCATTCCCTTTGCATCTCGCTTACATTTCTAGTCACACCCTCTGACATTTGCCTCTAGGATCCCCATTTTCGGCTCTGCAGTACCCACACCTCCATTTGCATCATCATTACTATCACCCAGTAGCACTCTTACCCACATGAGTTGTCCCATTCATAGCACCCTTTTGTGCTTTTGACACTCGTGTTGTTTTTGAAAACCCTTTAGGGATGGGAGTCCTAATAGTCTTACATCATGTCGTGAATCAACCACATACTCCTTCTCCTCATTTTGCTAGATTTCCCAACGGACTCCTAGATTATCTCTCCACGGTTCTATTTTTGGATTGCACCTCCGCAGTAGCATGAACCCTCCATTTCATCCACAATCTGTTTGCCCATCTGCAAATTTCCCTTCATTTCACCTACCTCATACAGAAACCCACCCATGGGGCCCCCACCCTCCATCAGTTCTCCAAGAAAATTATGCCCTTCCTGGGCCAACCATATCACACTGGGGCACCCGTTTCTATATTTGTACACTTCTCCCAAATTATTCGTTATTTATTGTACAAACGCCTTTGTTTCCAGCAGTTACATTACCTTTTTTTTGTCACCTTTGGTGACCTTCTTCCCTTTTTGGCCAAATGCAACCCATGTTACCCTTGGTTGGGGCACTCCTTATTATCCACCCTTGATGACATCGTCCATATCTTCAGAGTACCCCACATACCACTTACCTCTGCCTTCTGAGTTTGCTTACCTTGTCTCGCTTCTGGCACAACTTATCCCCTGTCTTGCTGTCCCCTGACACTTGACCTCATTGAATGGTTGTGACCACTTTTATCTCACATATACTCCAACCAAGGGCAGTCTTGAGTCTTACTACATATTGACTTCATCCGTGTACCTCCTCCACTTCATAACCTCACCTAGTAGATTTCACGAAGCCATTTGCTTCTGGGAGTTGCATCCCCCTTTTTTGTTGACATTAGCATAGTTTTCCATAAGGTCGACAGTATCTTGATTCTCATTACCCATCCAATGAGAGATCTCAGACGGCATAGGGAGAAACACAATTGGTCCCTGCTGTCGTTGACCCCCATAACATTCAACGTCAACACTTTCTCATGTTACGGTGGGTATTAATTTGCGACTATTGTAGTTATTTCTTTTACTTGCTGAAGACCTTTGAACTTGGCTGGGCCATCAATGCCCACAGAATCCATGATACTTATTACCGCGGTCACTGCCTACTATTCAGAGTCTGTTCATTTGTAGAATTGTCTTCTGCCTTTATCACGACTGCCCCCGAGGGCACTACAGTTGTCTACACCAACACTTCATTCCTCTTTTTTGAGTTACATGACATGAGCATGGGGCATGCCCGCCTCGTTTGTACATAGTTTTCTTTTTTACACACTACATGGAAGGTTGGGTTCTATCGGTTCCTTTTTCCCTCCAACGGATCACTCTGGATGATCTCACTATTTCTCTCTCTTACAACAACACTCTTAGTAGAAGAAACATTTATGGATTTCAGCTATACGTATGCTCCTTACCTCATCCATCAGGGGGCATCTGTTATCATTGAAATTTCATCTGCACATGGTTACAAGAATTCAGCATCGTCAAATAGTTATGAAGTCATCCATGGACGAATTAACACAAAACAAATCATAAAGGGTCAAAAACTATACAAAACAGTGAAAAATTGAAGGGTGCTATGAAGACACTGGGCGTGCACGCACATGCGTGAAACATAAGCGCTAGATTCGCGCACATGCGCACGATGTGCGACTGTTATTGCAAAAAGTCGTGCACATGAGAAACAACGCATTTATGAGAGTGGTCGGCCTCCCACCCACTTCTGGTTCAGCTCCCAAGCCAATTTGACACTCAAATCTGGACTGGATTCGACTAGATGGCTGGTCAAAGACCTAGAAATGCCCTAATTAGCCTCTTTACACACTACAAACTAGTTGAACAATATCTCAAAGGAATGCTATAAAAATACCATGGATACACTTCATTTTTCAAGGAATTCAAAGCAAAGTTATGCTGCCATTATTCTCTTGAGGACTCTTCTATCCTTGCCAATAGTATACTTGCATCATTGCATTGGGCAATCCATCTCACCCCTTGAGTGGATTAGCAAAGAATTCTTTCACCATTTTCATTTTCATTTTCAAAGTTGTAAGAAGAGCTTACTTGTGCGGGTCCAAGAGCCCTCCCTTGGAGTAAGAAGGGACTCACAGTCCCCTTGCTTCTCGGTGTTTTCTTTCACTAATATCAGCCTTATCATTGGTGACATGGGTCTCATTGTTATTTTTGTCTCTATGTCCCTATGCTTATAAATTTAGTTGTAATTTTATTTCTTAGTTTAATTCTTAGTTGTTGTTTTATATTTGTTTTTCTAACCCTTTTCCTTGCAGCTATCCTGCTCAGCAAACCCAACTGAGCTTGCAAGAACCTCTATTTTTCTCACTAAGGTGATGAAAGAGGCGCAACAGAGGAGTACTTCCTACTTTGAAGATTTCGGGTCTAGAACCTTCTAGATCCTATTTCAGTCCTTAAATGGTCATTTCAGGATTTAAAACCTTGTGAGTGTAGCTCACAATCTCTTGATGTTTTTGTACATTTCAATATCTTTCTAGTGGTGAAAAAATCACCCCAATAGAAGTTTGTATGTGAAAGTTATAGCTGTCGCGAGTTGACCTATATTGTTGACCATCATGGTACCAAGTGGATGCCATGTAAACTTACATTACTCACATGTGTGGACCTAGACATGTATGGAGTTTCAATGTTACTCTAGATGGTCCAAAACCCTAACAATAATTGGAGGTTGAGGCATGAAAAAACCCTAATCTTAACCCTAGATGGATAAGAAAGGTATGGATTCCATTCTTATTATATCAAGTATTGTTCCATAGGAGTATATATTATTGAGAGTGGGATATTGAGGGGGATAAGAATAAGAAGGAGATCCTTTAGTATCCATATTGGCCACAATTTCCATGGTATCTTCATAGTGAGTGACCATTTCTTTGCATTCATATTTCATAATTGAGTATAAAAGAGAGAAGCATATGCCTCACTTTCTAGATGGGTTTTTCTCATATCGGGTTTTCCTGTGGTACACATTTTTTTCATTGTGTGGATGTTGTGTCATTACTTGTCTCTTTCATTTCAATTTTTAGCTTATCTCAATAATTTTCATGTTAAAGTTATAAATATTAATTCTGCAATGTTGAGCACAATAGTACATAGCAAAAAGATTCCAAAACATTATAAGATCTTGTTGATGGGTCGAATTATCTTGTCAAGTTGGTAAGGGAGAGTTCCCAATGGAAAGCCCCAATTAGGCTTGCTCATGTTTGGAATAACATTTTCGACCAGTATGTGGGCCTGATTGCCACTAGGTTATTTGAGATGGAGAAGAAAATTGGATTGCTTCTCACCGATTTTATCTAAATCTTGATCTAATTATCTAGAGAAGAAATAAAATTAAATTTTTTAATCTATATATATTCTACTTTAACCTCTCCCGATCAGGAACAATACTAATAAGAATGAATACAATTAAAAATAGTGTTATTGAAACTTGAAATAGTTCATACCAATAAACAACACATTAAAATAATGAAATCACATATTTAAACACAATTAATTGTAGATAAAACCTATAATATCAATGTTGTATTCATCAGGAATCACAACTGTATGAGTAATCCTAAACACGACACGTAGAAATAATTCATATGAAAAGCATTCATAAAGACCCACAACAAACATATCAGTAGAAAATTCCATAATAAATTTGACAACAATTATGATATGAAATGCCTTCTACTTCTTATTCATAGAGAGATAATAGTACCATCCATATGTATAATTCACAAAAGTCCTTCTATTGAATTAGGAGCTCTCTTTTATAAGATAATAGAGTCTCTTTACATTATGTAACTTTCATCATTTTATATAACAATTACTTCATTTTGTTTCTCATTCTCCAATACTCAGACTTTTGAATTACAAAATTTACAAAAAAGAGGGAATGTCAAGTATTTCCTGAATTTGGATGATCTACAAAGTTGGACCATAGTGTGTATTCTTAGTTGATCTTTCTTATCCTATTTGATTTTATTTATTCAAGCTTTAGTTCACCATCGCATATCCTTCCAATGACCTTTGTCTTCAAGTATTTCATTGTGATCTTTACAAAATCTTCTATCGCTAGAATACACTTCATTGGATAGATCATATATTGATTGATGGTTTCCATGTTGATTATGTCCAACCCTTCTATTTCCTGCTTGGTATTCTCTCTAAAGGTTGACACTTGTTCTTCCCTAGCTTCACTTGGTCCCACTATGTCTAGTTCCTCATTTAATGGAATGTAGAACATATCCAAGACTTCATCTTTTTTAGTCCACATCCTTCAATATTCATGTTTAACACTTCTTATTGTCCCTTGCACATCAAGGAAAGTGTTCTTCCATCTATTCAACATCATTCGAGACTTGTCTTCTTCCCTCCTAGTAAACCTAATCATTGTTGCATGGGTTGTCTTGTATTCATTTTGCTAGTTTTTTTATCTTTTTCAATGCTTGTTCCATATCCTCGTATTGGCCATTGATTTCTCCATGATCAATTGGTTTTTCAATTTAATATTCATTGTAGGCATAGATTTCCTTCAACTCCATAAATAAATTGACTTGTGCTTCTTTTAGCTGCTCATTAACTTCAACAACTTCTTCCTTAAACATGGATAGGAATTTATTTCTCTCGTTTTTTCCTTTTGGCTGAACTAGTTTCATTTCTTCTTCTAGGAGATATATCATGTCTTGTTCATCTAGTTGGTATTTTTCTTTCCCTTTTTCTTGCAGTCCTAATATCTCATGAGTGTATCTATGCCTCGTGTTCCCAATTTCTTTTGCATGTATTTGGTCTGTCTCTTCTTCCTTGACCTATAATTCACATTCTAATACCTATCTCTATTGTTGTAGCTATTTCTCTAGGTTTGCTACCTTTCTCCTATATTCTTCTACCCTACAATTGAGCTTGTTGACCATGACGGTGTTTTCTCCTAAAAACACATTTAATGTTGTTTTCATTTCTGTTGCTTCCTTCTATGGGTTCTCTTTAGTTATGCTCCAATTAAGATTTATTTTGGATCTCTTTTTTTCAAAGGTCTCTCTTGTTTTCTGTCGATTCAATGGCCTCCTCATGATTCCTTGTTTTAAATTGTTGTAGTTAAACTTCCCTACAATGATTACTTCATCATCGAATTCTAACATTTTTAGGTCCGAATATGATAAATCGAAAGATATCATGTTCAAGGGAGTTCATGGGTTAAGAGGATAGGTTAAAATTGACACTTCCTTGGTCGATCTGGGGGTAGACATTCTACTTCTCTCATCTTCCTCCTTCCTATTCAACTCTACAACTTTGTGTGCTTCTGTTACAATCCTTTCCCTTTCCTCATCAACCTAGTGGGAAGCTTCTTCGAACATATCTCTTTTATTTTCCATGTCTTCGTGGGTAGATTCATCCTCCACGGATTTGCATGATATTTTCATATTTTGTGGTCTTTGTGGGGTTTTGAGTCTTTCATAGATGTGCGGGCTTTGGATTCTTCCATGGCCTTCAGGCTTGTTCTTCTTTTGTGGCATTTCAGGCTGCTTCGATCTCTTTTAGCAATTTTCCTTGTTGTTTTTTTTGTTTTTCCCTTTCTTCCACATAAAAGGATTTCCTTATCACCTCTTATTATTTTTCTTTCTGGGCTCTATTATCTACATGCATATTCTCATTAGTGTCCCTTATTATTTTCTGCAACTTTTCATGAAATTGGATTTTCTTTTCTTCTTGTTATGCTAGAAAAGAGTCAACTTGGTGTGTACCTGCTATGCGGGCCAACACTTGTTCATATGATCTAGCCTCATATAAGTGTTTCTACTCTTCTCTTGTTTCATGCTTGAAGAGTAGCACCATCTTCAAGGATTTTTAGTGTTTATACATGACATTTATGGGGTCGTATTTTTTTAGTATACATGTACAAAATATCGGTGCTTTAAGATCTATGACCTCCTTCCTCACATGTGGGATGTTTGTTAATGTGAATTTTTCCAACTTGATTGGGAAGTTGGGCCAACTTTTCTTTTTCTATGTTCGCAAGGTCATTGGTATACCAATTTCCACCATTTGGTATGCTACCTCACAGACCAAAATTTTATCCAAGACGTACCTGTATAGCTTATGTGGTAGAATATTACATTTGTTAACATGAATGTAGGTATACTTCTTCTCAAAGTACCAATCTACTATTTCCTACAGGGTTTATAATGCTTTCATTGATATCCTCTATAGGGTATGGCTAAAAAACCATTGATACAATGGTGTATTAAATTAATCACATATTTGATAGAAGTACTCATGATATTGGCTTGTATAGAACTCAGAGAAATATAAATGAATAGGGGGTGATTCCAGGTTCCAATCCAACTTCATTTTTGGGTTAGGGACATACACGAAAATAACATCAATGAGAAAGGAAGACATATAAAAACTCAATTGGGTGTCTTTTTGGGTCTCTTGGATGTTGAGGAAGATGTTGGTCGATAATATCATCACCCAGTTGAACATTGTATGAGCCATGGCTAGCCATTCCTACTTAAAGTGTATGCAATCCTTCTCCCCATTCATTGTGTATATCATAGAAATTAGAAATTAATATGGGGGCTTGAAATATTGGGTATTCTATACACTGTTGAGCTTAGAGACAAAGGGAGTTTCCTCGTCCCACCAGTCCTAAAGAATATCCAGTGGCTTCATGATTTATTTAGCAAAGGTTTCCATGAATCCCTTATTTAGAAATACCGATGGTTTCAGCAACTTGTAGATCCTATGAAAACTGTTTAGATTTAGAGGGGATATAACACTTCCTTTCATGTTGGTGATGTTTTGCTCTTGTGTGTTTACATCCTCATAAGAACACCTGTGAATTTCATTGTAAGGTAGGGTTGTAGGCCGAGCAACAATGGTATCTATGCCGCTTTGTTGTATGTTCTTATATATTCTAAGGTCTGGGTCATTCTATGGGAACTCCCCATTGCAAAACTTACTCTATATCTCTTCCCATGTGCAAAAACGCTGAAGGTTGATATTGTGGCTAGTGTATAATACTTTCATTGCATGTTTACTGCTTGTTCGAGGAACCATGGCTAACTTTGGAGCTATTTCTTTGCGATCAACATGTTTAGACATTTTCATTCCGCTTCAACTTGTAGGATTCATGAATACATAAGTTCCTTTAGGTTTATCAAATGCACATCTCCAATTCGCAAACCTTAAGCAATGACTTGAGAAATATGACACATAAATACTTGGCATTCGTATAACCCTATTTGTTAATACAAATCATGTGAATGACCCTATACCCAACCCATTAAATGTCGAGACATTAATGCATTTAATTCTTAGTAGTTATTTCATAGGTGGTTAAAATAACACGATCGAGCACCATTTTAATAATACAGGTTTGCGTGGATATAACCTTTGCATTTTGTAGCTCACAAATGTGAGAGGTGTTTCATTGTGTCTGCCGAGTAGAAATCGTCTGCATTAGTGATTCTTCATGTCTTCACGGAATGAAGCGTATGGATTAATCAACAAGTGGATAATGTTGTAGCATCTGAGATACTTTGTGGGGTCTTCCTCGTATGTTTTTTCAAACATAGCATGTGGATACCATTTAGGATTATCGTACCTCAATGAAAACGTAACGTAGGTTATGCGGGAATGCGACTGATGGGAATATAACTAATTTCATTTGGTGGGTTTGCACAAATATATGTGAGAAAAATTTTCTATGAAGTTTTGTGCCTTATGTATTGAAGGAAGTTGTGATGTCCAGTAAATAGGCATTCTTGTCAAAATTTTCCCATGGAAAATTTCATGCAAGCTTGTGCTTCATGGGCGAGTAGACAAAAGTAGTTAGATGACTTATTGAGGAACCTCTACAACATTCCTTTCTCAAAATCATGACTGGGTATTCAGGGTGAGAGTAAGTGAGAAACGAATATAAGGGGTCTGGGTATGAAATGTTAAATTAGTTGGTTGAAGATTCACACTAGCTTCATAGGTTTGGATTAAGTCCCTGTAAAAGGTTACATATGACAGTTCAGGAAAATCTAAGAGAGATTAGTGACAAATAATAGGGCCAACAAACCTCCACGACTTGTGATAGCCAAATCTTAGAAGACAGTTTGCCTTAGGTATCATTTTAGGTAGAAATTTAGTAAGGGGGGTCCCATTGAATTTTCCGAAGCTAGAAAAATATCATGGGATTTTTTTTGGATACAACATATCTATTGTGATGATCTATTCCAATGGAATATCCATGGAAATTTATAGATCACATGTTCTATTATATATGAAAAAAATTGACTTAATTCACTCAAAATATGTTTCTATGTCATTTCCCAAGGTATTCCTCATTTCTTCAAAAAATAATAGATGCCAAAAACGTAATTCCAAATTTAGAAGGAAAACTGAAATTGACATTTTGGTGACACATACGTTGGAGATTCAAACTATGGGAAGCATGGGGTAATGAAAATACCCTCTCTTCCCTATAAATAGAGACCCTCCTCAAGAATTTTCTTATCATCAACAAGGTTTGAAAATTAAGTAATAAAGAAACCTTCGGAGTATAGTTATACCTCACACTTCTTTTTCTAGGTCAAGTAGATAAACTAGTATAAGTTTGATGCAAGAGGTTTTAAACCATTGAATCTAAAAAACTATTGTAGATTATTCATAGAACCAACGTAGATCCATATTAACTCTGGATTTTTCATGTGTCGAGAGGGATCAAATACCTCGAGGTTTGAACCTCCTTTTAGAGTGAAAATTTTGAGAAAAGGTTTGCACCTCGAGGGATTTGATCCCTCTCGATACATGATAGATCTGGTGTTAATATGGATCTACATTGGTTTGAGTCATGGGGAGGAACGTGAAATTTTTATATGATAATATTTATCTGTATGTATATGTTTAAGATGAACTTGATAATTTGAAACTTACATCATTATGAATCCAAATAATAACAAAGTAACAATGTTTAGTGATGAAGATGTTGAATAATAACAAAATGGATTTGTTAAGATATTGAATAACATATATACAACAACATATCATTAAGAAGTGATATGAGGAACATATTGATCTCAATCTATATTCCTATGCTTTTCTCCTACACACTGGAGCACTTTTCTGTTTTTTATATTGATCATATGGAAATGGAGGTTGAAATTGGAGACCATGAAAAGCTTTAATTGGAGGTATTGCAGTAAAAGTGAGACCATGAGGAATTTTAGAGCTCGTGAGTTTTTTACGTTTTATATATCTTAATATTATAATGGTTTTAATATTCACATACTAATAGATAAATCACACATAATCAAACAAGGTATATGACTTCAAGTTATCTCCTTGTTTTGAAATTGGTTTTGTGCATTATTGTCAAATTCATTTCGCTTGATAATTTGCAGTATTAGTTTCCTTTGTATCATTAATTTCCTTGTATAATTTGTAGTAATAAATATAGAGGATTAATTTCCTTTGTATCATTTCTTCAATTAACTAATGAACTGAATCATTTTTCATAGTGATCTGAAAATCCTTAGATATCAATCTTAATCTTTAAAAACCCATTTTAGCATCTAACCTAATTCAAAATAATTATTGATCGTATTGAGGTGATTTGTAGAACACATGATGATGTGCTTATTATCCAAAATATCACAAAAATGATGAATAACTTGAAGAATAATGAGATAACATAGTAGAAAATAAAATAACTCAAAATACAATATTGATGACAGAGTTTACTAAATCTATGAGTTCCCTTTTAAATAGTGAGACTACTTTTCATAACCTCAAAATGTCAAATTACAATACAAAATTGACTTATAAATCAAAATTTTAAGTCACTCTTCAATTCCACTATTCAAACTCAAATATAGAGTTTACCATTGAATTCCTTGCAAAATTCTAACAAAACTGAGTATAATATTGACCATATTGTGAACTGCCTCAACTTTACCCTCTTTACATGACAAATGATGCACTATGGAGCTCATTAATGGAAGTATGGACTAATAATATCATAGGAAGTGTCTTAGCACAAAAATAACATCAAAATCATGCTCCTCTCGAGAAAACGAGAAAAATGAGTATGAACATGCCTATGTTTGGACATGGTATTACATGGCATGCAAATCTAGACAACATCAAAAACTTGGATTTCTCTAGCACGTACTTCGATACATATATACCTTGTACTTTGGACCCTGCCTTAGGATCTTTTATTACCTCGGGATGTGTGTTCTTCTCAGGATCTGGTCTTGGTCTTAAATAAGCCATGGACTCGACCAAGGTCCACACCTTGGGTAACCGATGGCATATGCATTAAAATATGTCTGTGCGGAATCTCCGCCACAAGTGGTAGCATGATGAATTGGTTAAGGAATTGTGTTAGGTGGGAGGAGGTTACAGGTTCAACCCTCATGCACCTCTCCCCCTTTGGAACATGGTTTTAAATTATATGATATGGTTTGTTGTTGTTTGTTGGCATATTTTTGTTACCCCTGTGAACTTTGGGTTACAGTTACATTGTAATACATATATATCATGGATTGAGGGATTAGCCCTCGACTCCTTTTTTGACCGACTATACATTTAAAAAACAAAAAATATATGTGATGACACATATAGTTAAGTGACAACCATGTGGTGCAATGGTAAGTCGTTTCCATTGTTTGCACGAGGTTAGAGTTTTGATCATTGTTGATCCATCATAATTTTGATAAACCAAAACCATAAAGGGACAATGGGTGGATTCCATGTGGCAGTCTCTCATTGGTCCACCTATGCCAACATTGCCACATGTCAAATTCTAATTGAACCACTTATGTTATATGTTGCCTTGTCACCTTCCCAGTCAGTTGCATGGTATGCCACATGGCATCTTGTGGTGCTTCCACATCAGCATTGTACAGGTTGTATGGTCGTGACATGTATCACCCTTTTAGTGGTGACATATTTCACCTTGACTTTGATTGTTTGACCACAACTTTGACCGACTATAACATTTTCATATGAACTTCATTTGAGGCAATTTGTGCATGGTTGGAAATCTATAGACAAGCTCCACGCAATGAATTCCTTTTTGATAACATTTGAGATGATCAAAATTTGAGCATTTTTGGATCCTCCTGGACCTATATAAGCATTTTGTATCTTCTTGGACCTCTATGAGAATTCTAGATCCTCCTGGATTGCAACTTCCCACCGAAGAACTTTTGATCCTCCAAAAGTATGAATATTTCAACAACTTAGTGATGATAACTCTTACTCACTCTTCCACCTTACTAAAATTCTCTTATTCAATAACTTAGTGATGATGAAGCTTCTTTCACTCTTCCACCTTGTTGAATATTCTTGGACTAAATTTTCATCTTGGACCTTGGATCTTGGATACTAGATTAGTGTACTTTTGTCTTCTTTTCTAGAATATGGCTCTGAATTTGGCTCTTTAGCAACTGGAGCTAATTAAATATAGCTTTGTTTATGGCTCATATATCTCCTCATAACAAAATTATGCTCACTGAATCTTCGTAATATTTGAATATGAATCTTGTACTCAACATCCACTCCCATCTCCTTCTTTTTTGAATATAGTCTATATCGGAAATCATGAAACCAAGTTGAATGTTGATATATTCCTTGCCCATATGAACTCATT
>JASDQU010884655.1:18295-28602 GCA_032191745.1 Picea mariana
GCTTCCACATCAGCATTGTACAGGTTGTATGGTCGTGACATGTATCACCCTTTTAGTGGTGACATATTTCACCTTGACTTTGATTGTTTGACCACAACTTTGACCGACTATAACATTTTCATATGAACTTCATTTGAGGCAATTTGTGCATGGTTGGAAATCTATAGACAAGCTCCACGCAATGAATTCCTTTTTGATAACATTTGAGATGATCAAAATTTGAGCATTTTTGGATCCTCCTGGACCTATATAAGCATTTTGTATCTTCTTGGACCTCTATGAGAATTCTAGATCCTCCTGGATTGCAACTTCCCACCGAAGAACTTTTGATCCTCCAAAAGTATGAATATTTCAACAACTTAGTGATGATAACTCTTACTCACTCTTCCACCTTACTAAAATTCTCTTATTCAATAACTTAGTGATGATGAAGCTTCTTTCACTCTTCCACCTTGTTGAATATTCTTGGACTAAATTTTCATCTTGGACCTTGGATCTTGGATACTAGATTAGTGTACTTTTGTCTTCTTTTCTAGAATATGGCTCTGAATTTGGCTCTTTAGCAACTGGAGCTAATTAAATATAGCTTTGTTTATGGCTCATATATCTCCTCATAACAAAATTATGCTCACTGAATCTTCGTAATATTTGAATATGAATCTTGTACTCAACATCCACTCCCATCTCCTTCTTTTTTGAATATAGTCTATATCGGAAATCATGAAACCAAGTTGAATGTTGATATATTCCTTGCCCATATGAACTCATTKTTCATGTACTACTGATGTATCTGTAGGAGTCTYTGAATGAATTACCTGTTCATTTTCTCTCTCCTTCCCTGGAAGAAACTCTAAACATGTCTTCCACAAACATTTGTACTATTTTGCCTTCTCCTGATCAAGGTATACATCTACATGAACATGACATAATATCTTGGAGATGCTTATAGTATACATCTTTACAAGTATATACCTCTTATCTTTACAAAGAATTTTTTTTCCTTTAGCAGCTCTAGGAAGTTTTACATGACTTTGATGCTCTTCCCGCTCTCGATATACATGTTCCAATTGCCTACATCATTCGTTTCCTTCACCTTTGGTATTGTAGAATAAGAATGTTAACTTAGAAAATTCTTTCCATATGTAGTTCTTTAGCTGATAATAAGACAATTACTATTATTTTCACTACTGTCAAAAGGATTATAAATATCTACAAGATCCCTCCCACTCTTATAATTTTTTAAGGAGACGCTATATAGAAATCCCTATAAGACTTATCTCACTCTAGAATAAGGTGGCTATATAGAAATATTTACAAATTTCTCTCACTCTTAAAAATGTATAAAGTGGCTATATATAAATCTTACAAGACTCCTCTAACTCTTAACATTCTCTAATGAGTGGCTTACAAGCCTTCTAATAGAACAAGAGAAATAGATTTAGAAGATATCAACATATACATATTGACTTGAATTTTTTTACAAATATACATACTTACAATGAAATCTTTTCTAATGGATGGTTTTATTCATGGACTCATTCTTCCCTTAGTAATGGAAGGAGTCTCACAACTTCCTATCTCTGACAATTCTTCTAACACTGATGTTGAGTCCAAGAAACCATTTGACCCAATTATAAGTCTTATAAATAACCTATATAACCTTTCCTTCTGAACACCAAGCACTATTGTTGTGTATTAAGTAGCTTCCCTTGAATACACCAATACGTGGCCATCCTAGAACAAAACTGCATATCCTTCATCTTCAAAAGTTGCAACTAAGAGTATGTTTACTTTCAAATCTAGAACATATAACATATGTTTTATTCTCAGAAATCCTCCCGACTTGAAATGGAATATTACATATCCAAACCATCTTATTACTTGTCTGGTGTTAGCTCCAGATCCTACATATCAATCTGTGTCGATCTCTGATAAAGTTAGGAATACTAATCACATCCTTGTCATGTGGTGAGATGATCCATTTTCCAAGAAGCATGCTTTGATTTCTTCATTTTTCAAACTATTAAGACCATCCATTAAGAAGTATTATTTCTCGAATCTTTCAACAAGACTATTAACTTCACTTGGGGCTGCTACCTTTCTTCTTGCAAGTTCCCTTACATCTTTCTGGTTCTCTTTTGGACATAAGTGTGGATAAAGCGCCCAATGCTTCTCTATTTGATTTCCACTCTTACCATAATAAGAGAAGAGTATCTTGTTCCCATCTTGGAACCACAATCCCTTCTTGTCATTCTCCCTTTTCCTTTGTCTTGAGAAATGACCTTTACCTTTGGCCTTCTTCTTAGATGTGTTTTCTTTCATAGATTGTATTCTTCAAAATTTTTCCATATTATGGTTACTAGTTCGACATGAAGCAAATGGATAGGTAGACAATATACCAATCTTATCGGTGGGAAATGTCTTCATTTTCTCTTCAAAATGCACATATCTTCCTGGAGATGTCTTACATAAGTTACCTTTCCCTAGGCTAGAAGGTAAGACTAACTGCTTATGAAGGACCTATTCATCTTAAGTTCTCCTTAACTCAATTGTCCTTTAGCATTCTCCATCTTGATGGGTAAAAGAAGAATACGAGGAATCATCTTTCTCGATCATGCATTTTGAAGGAACTAGTTTCTCTTACATTCGATACTTTTCATTCTCTACCTTCCCAACTTCATGGAATGATGCCAATGTCTGATCCTTAGTTTGTGAATTTATTTCCAACTCATGAAAAATACCTCTATGGAATTTCTCATGACATATCAATTGATATTGAAGCTTCTTCTTCTCCTTGAGAGAGATTGTAGTTCCATCCTTAATTCATAATTCTCCTTCTGAATCTGTTGGTTAATGTTCTTTTGTATCCTTAACTTCATGACAACTTTACTCATGTTGTCTTCTACAACAATATATATATATTGAGATCCTTCAAAACATTCACCAACTTGAGTCTTGGACCTTGTCACATCAACTTGAAAATACACGTCAAAACTAGATTTGATACCACTTGATCTGAAAATCATTAGATACCAATCTTAATCTTTAAAACCCCATATTATAATCTAACCTGATTTAGAATAATTCTTGATTGTGCTGAGGTGATTTTCATAATGCATGATGATGTGCTTATTATCCAAAATCTCACAAAAATATGAATAACTTGAAGAATAATGACATATCATAGTAGAAAATAAAGAACTCAAAATACAATATTGTTGACAGATTTTACTACATCTCTGAGTTCCCTTTTAAATAGTGGCACTTCTTTTCGTAATCTCAAAATGTCAAATTAAAATACAAAATGGACTTACGAAGACAAATTTGAAGTCACTCTTGAATTCCACTGCTGAAAGTCAAATATAGAGTTTACCATTGAATTCCTTAAGAAATTCTAAGAAAAATGAGTATAATATTGACCATATTTTGAATTGGCTCAATTTTACCCTCTTTATATGCTAAACAATGCACTATGGCGCTCATTAATGGAAATATGGACTAATACTTTTATAGAGAACATCTTAGCAAAAAAATAACATCATCATCGTGCTCCTCTCGAGAAAATGATAAAAATGAGTATGAACATGCCTATGCTTGGACATGGTAGTCCATGGCATTCAAATCTAGAAAACACCAAAAAAATGGCTTTCTATGGAACACACTTTGATTCATCAATACCTCGCATGTCATACCCTGCCTCGAGATCTTTTTTGACCTCGGGATGTGTGTCCATCTCAGGATTCAATCCTGGTCTTAAATAGGCCTCGGACCCGACCAAGGTCTGCACCTTGGGTAACTGATGGCATCCTCATTAAAAAAAATCTTCTCAAAATCTTCGTCACAAGCAGTGTGCATGACGCAGTGGTTAAAGAATTGTGTTAAGTGGGAGGAGGTTACGGGTTCGACCCCAACGGTCCTCTCCCACTTTGGCGCACATTTATAAACTATATGATATGGTTTTTTGTTGTTCGTTGAAATATTTTTGTTATCCCCACAAACTTTGTGTTATGGTTATATTGGAATACATATATACATTTAAACAACCTTAAATATATGTGATGTCACATACAGTTAAGTGACAACAATGTGGTGTAATGGTAATTCGTTACCATTATTTGCATGAAATCGGAGGTTTGATCTTTGTTGATCCACCATAATTTTGATAAACCAAAACCATAAAGAGCCAATGGGAGGTTTCCATGTGGTAGTCTCTCATTGGTCCACCTATGCCAACCTTGCCACATGTCGAATGCTAATTGGACCACTTGTGTTATGCGTTGCCTTGTCACCTGTCTAGTTAGTTGCATGGTATGCCACATGGTGTCTTGTGGTTCTTCTAGGTTAGCATCATACTAGTTGTATGGTCATGCCATGTGTCACCCTTTTAGTGGTGACACATGTCACCTTGAATTTGATGTTTTTCCATGTTTGACTACAAATTTGATTGGTTATAAAATTTTAATACGAACTTCGTTTGAGGTGATTTTTGCATCGTTGGAAAGCTATCGCCAATCGCTACACAATGAATTCATTTTAAAGAACATTTTAGATGATTAAATGTTGAGAATTTATAAATCCTCCTGGACCTCTATGAACATTTTGGATCTTCCTGGACCTCTAAGAGCATTCTGGATCCTTATGGATCACATAGTGATACTAAAATCAATATAGATGATTAATTTCATTTGTATCATTAATGCACCAAATCATTTTTCATAATACAATCACTGAAATCAATACACCCTATTGTTTTATGTTATATCATTGTTAAAATGAATACAACTACTTGATTATGCTAAATCATTTTTCATTGTATCATTACTTAAATCAATGCATATTTTTTTTACTTTATTTCATTGTTGAAATCAATGCAACTAATTTCTCTAAATAGTTTATCATTGTGTCATCACTAAAATCAATGCATTGCATTGTTTTGCATTATGCCATTGAAATCATAACAAATAATTGCTCTAAATCATTTTTCATTCTACCATCTCTAAAATAAATGCATCATATTGTTTTGTCTTATATCATTGTCGAAATCATTTAGACTTTCTTATTTCTCTAAATCAGTTTTTTTAATATCATCACTGAAATAATTATGCCCTATTGTTTTGTGCTATATCATTATCACCGAAATCAATGCACCATAGTCTTTTATGTTATATCATTGTTAAAATGAATACAACTACTTGATTACGTTGAATCATTTTTCATTGTATCACTACTTAAATCAATGCATATTGTTTTGAATTATGTCATTATTGAAATCAATGCAACTAATTGCTCTAAATCATTTCACATAGTTTCATCACTCAAATCAATGCAATGTACTATTTTGCATTATGTCATTATTGAAATCATAACAACTAATTGCTCTAAATCATTTTTCATTGTACCATCTCTAAAACAAATGCACCCTATTGTTTTGTGTTATATCATTGTTCAAATAATGTTAACTCCCTTATTTCTCTAAGTCATATTTTTAATATCATCATTGAAATCAATATGCCCTATTGTTTTGTATTATATGAGTGAAATCAATATGCCCTATTGTTTTTTGTTATATCATTGTTCAAATAATGTTAATTTCCTTATTTGTCTAAATCATATTTTTAATATCACCATTGAAATCAATATGGCCTATTGTTTTGTATTATATGAGTGAAATCAATATTCCCTATTGTTTTGTGTTATATCATCGTTGAAATCAATGCAGGTATTCAATGATTGATATTGAATTATCTTTTAGTTTCCATGATTGGAACATATCAATAGTATAAACCTAAACCTCTTGAATTTTGAAACATTCTTTATTTTGATAACCGATTAAAGAATAATTATATAACTTAAAGCATAATTATATATCTCAATAATCTTTTCATCCTCTTCATATTGAACTATTATCTCAGTAAATCCCAATATACTTTATGTTATTTTACATTTGAAACCATCTGAAAATGGATGGATTTCCAAAAACCGACTACTTTTATCATATTAGAATCATTAAAAAGTAATCTTATATATTTATATGATATATAATAAATATGCAATAACTCATGCTAAATTTGAAGTATCTAAGCAATCAAAATATTCTGGAAATTAGCAACTAAGAGAAGGTTGGTCATGTAACATAAGTTTGGTATTGATCTAGATTTAATATTCATCTTAATAATTATTTCTAGGAATATTATTGAAATTTGTAATAATTATTCAAAATATTATACTTTATTTTTGTTTTTTTTATAGTTAGTTATTTCTTTCAAAAATATATCAACATAATAAAACCATATAGAAGACCCTAAAAACAAACCCTAATTCAAAAAGAAACTTTCACGAATAAGTGGATAGATATATCTAGAGTATACACACTATGGATTACTAAATTTAATCTAACATATGATCCATCAATATCTATCTGGATTATAAACACTATGGATTACTAAATGTAATCTAACATATGATCCATTAGTGATTCATGTAAATTTTGGATATTGGATATAACCTAAATTATTGTAAATGTGATCTCAAATATAGAATAATTTATGGATCATAATCACTTAAATTATAAGAAGAACACAAGACAACAAGCCATATCAAGAAAACACTGAAGGTGAGACAGATTCTCAACACGTCATGATTAATATTGGAATATAGTTACAAACATATAGGTTGAGAGAGCCCTCAACAAACTCCTACAATTATTGATCTGAAACTGCACATAAACTAAGAGTAGAATTTTGACATTTTACTCTAACATTCCCCCTTAATGGAGAAATGGATTCACAACAAATACCACACACCACACACCAACAAAATCCACAACTATAACTGAAAACTACTATCACCGGTCAACACTTCCACTATGTCATTGACTAGAAAATTAAACTTCTAAGTTGAATACATTAGAATGGTCACCTGGTAGTTGGATCAACAATATGCACCCCTCCAAAGATATTCCTGATGTTATATCTTTGCCTCAGGAATGGTAAATAGCGATCAGGGAATTCATGATGCACAACATGACCACAAGAAGAAACATGTATGCAGTTAGAGTCACTCGGTCCAAATCCATCAAATTTTGATGCCTGAACATTGAGAGTAGATAATATCCTTCAAGGAGGTACGGAATGAGACTTCATTGATGTTCTATGATTTACAGGAAACTGTGTTCTGAGAATTTCTATAGGTCCTTCAGACTCATTAAAAGAATTTTTCTCGAGATCTCCAATACTTGCAACAAACCCACATGGAGTAGAATGAAGCAAGTTACTCATAGCAATAGGAACCAGTCCTTCATCATTCATAAAAAATCCTTCATCTTCACAAATTTGCATGTGGTCTTCCTCCTTCATGTTCATAGCAAAAAAAATGTCTCTTCTCCCTCATTTACAGTACTATGACTACCATAAAAATATTCATTCTCATATTCAAAGAGATCTTCAAAGATGCTTTCAAAAGAAAGTCTCATGAGGAATTCCATATTTATCTTGTGAAACAAAGAGACTATGAGACTGTTTGTGGCTTGTTTCTCCCTTAGACAACACTATCAAAATGCATAGGAAAACAAAGACTCACGGGTCTGAGCAGAGGGTGCAGCTTCTACATACAATTCAATGATCCAATTGTATCATTCACAACAATCCTTCTTTGTGGATCCTCCAATGTCAGATGAGTGAATTACCACCATTAGTCAGCCTCTTCTAGGTGGGTGGCTGCAACTCTACAAAAAATGAGCTTCCTTCACGTGGGTCTTTACATAGGCATCGACCCTTCTCCAAATGGGGTCGTTTCCTCCTCCAGGATAACAACACAATCCTCTCTTTCATGCTTCACTTAGAGAAAAGCACCCATGATGCAACTTCACATGATCTCCTCATACAACAACATCGATTACATTTACTCCAAATGACAGACTCCTCACATAGATTGGTGGATGATGGAAAATACCAGAGTTTCTCTTTTCTCTGCACAGTGACAACTCGTATAACTTCAATGATCCCTAACAAGATCTAGACTTAGAGAACAATGGAATCAATTCCACCACCAATGTCTCCCTCAGCAGTGACTCACGTCCACACAACAATTCTGGCACAGTCAGGCAACGCTACAATAGACGACTCCTTTACTCAACCTCTAACTAGGCTCTTATACCAACTTAAATTATTATAAGAACATGAGACAACAATCCATATCAAGCAAACACTAAAGGTGAGACCTATTCTCAAAACAGTTTGATTAATATTGGAATATAGTTACAAATATATAGGTTGAGAGAGCCCTCAACAAAATCCTATAATTGTGGATCTTTTCATAAACTAAGAGTAGCATTTTGACATTATTACTCTAACATAATCTAATATATCATATAGATTATTATTTATCATAATATATAAATTATAGATTATGTTACTAACCTTCAACATAATGATATTTATGATCATATTGTTTCAGTGTTAACGATCCCGTGTGTTGGTGTGCATGTAGATTGGTAGTTAAGTGTGCAATGTTTGAATTTTTCTTTAGGATGGAAAATATTACTTAATTTTAATTTTAAATGAAATGGAATCTAATATATGCTATCTGGGCATCATGACTCGAGCCATAGATATATATGAATAAATATTGCCAAGTTTTAGTGAAATTAAATATCGAAATTGATAATTATAACAGATAAAAAAATCTTTCCAAATTTAAATTATATATATATATATATATAGAGAGAGAGAGAGAGAGAGAAAGAATGTCCATTATGCATAATAAATCCACACTTATCTATGATGAACTCAATGCTACTAAAGAAAATCATTTAAATTCATAGGAGATCTTTACATTGTAGCTCATAGTGTTTTCCATATATTAGAGAGCACAACAAAGACACACACCCGGATTCTTCACTTATCATACTATTTTTATTAAACCTAACTATATATATATATATATATATATTTCCCTTTTCCTTTTATTTTTTATATTAAAGTCGATATTATTTTTTATTTAGTCATTATTATATATATATATTAAATGTTCACGTATCAACTCTAGATTGAGCTTTGAAATAATTACACTTTTTTTTTTTAACTTTTTTTTTATTTAGTCAATATTATATTATTTTTTAAATAGATACTTGTTAAGTCTAAGTTAAGCACCGAAGGAATGCATTAGATTAATCACTACCACCTTGAGCGTGAGATCAACTCAAATGATGTGGAGAAAAATATGGGAATTCATAGTTTTTACCACATGATTTTAATTTAATTATTTTGTTGTTGCATTCAATGGTTGGCTATTCGAACAGAAATGAACTCTCGGATCAACTACTTAATAAACAGAAGCAGCAAGCACGGAATAATAAACAACTACATTCTGTTTACTCTTCGAATATGAGTAAAATCACAGGTAAGATGTCTCATGGGGAAATCGTCCCTCATAAAAGTCAATGTAATGATCCAATTCTTACATGAACATGTGGTCGAGGGTGATGAAAGATAGAGGAGCTGTTGAGTTTATAGTGGGTTTGGTTCGTTATAGCTATATTATAAAGAAAGTTCAAACCTTCTTTAAAATAAGTATAACGTTAATATATATATATATGGTAATTATTCTAAGTTTTAATAAAAAAAAATATTTATTTTTATTAAAGAATAAATGAAATTTACATTGAAAATATATATATAAGGATCTTTACTTCTTTCTTAATGAAAAATAATCCTCGATCCTATATGTAGAAGGTTCCACATTGACAAAGTGTGGAATTTGGACTTTTAAGATTTGTATGGAGTGTCAATACCTTATTAGAATCATAGTTGTTGGATTCATGAAGCCTTTCTATTACGATAGGGGGAGAAGTCCTATATTCTTGTATTTTCTTCCTCTAAGGAAAGTTTTGATTACTCAATTTGCATATTGTTGGATAGAGATTGTTATAGTCCTTCTTTAAATTGTTGTTTTCTTATTATCTTTCTTTGAAATTGTTGTTTGCTTTAATCATTTTCATCATCCAAATAGTTTCTCACAACTTTTTGGTTTTGGTTTATATTTTTTGATCCTTTTTTAGTGAGCTTGCACTTGGGGACAAGAATATTGAGATGTCTTGGTTATTCATAAATCCGACATTGACAAGTTTTTTCTCAGAATCCAAAACCTAAGTCCCTCTAAAATTTTCCCTTTGTAGTACCATCTTGTTTGATACAACTTAACTAATGTCAATCTCTAGGCATATTGATTTAGAATTGATCATCATATAATTTATCATCTATTGTGGTACCTTCTGGGTGGAAAAATTGGAGTTGACTTATAGGGCCCAT